>BKZX01021971.1:1305-12958 GCA_014362285.1 Fagus crenata
CTATCTTTTTTTTATACAACAACTTGTTCTCTCTCTCTCTCTCTCTCTCTCTCTCTCTCTCTCTCTCTCTCTCTCTCTCTCTCTCTCTCTCTCTCTCTCACTATGCTACATCTCTACTGATGTTGCTGTGAAATCAGTGAACTGCAGTCAGTCGAGCCACGGGATGGAAGACCTGCAAGATAAAAAGGCTGATCGGAAAAGGTACCGGTTTGGGGCCAGCCTAGGGGGCTCCGATGCTTTTGTCAGTGTCAGCTTTGCAGAGAAAACCCGAGAGTTTAATTTTGTAATAGAAATGTACTGTTCATACCTGAGAAGAGAGAATGGCCTTTTATGTCTTCTGTTTATGGCACGTGGCCTTCTAGGGACCGTTGGATCTGAAGACACGTGGTGTATTAACAGCCCTTCACCTGGAAGGTCGGTACTCGTCCGGTTTGTAGTGCTGTGCGACGTGCATGGGCTTGGTTTCCTAGATTCGTGGAGGACACCTGTTGTAGGTAGTGAGTCGACTCGATGAGCTGTCTTGCGGGATTCCCGTAACGGATAAGGAGTGAGTCTTGGACTGCTGGAACTGCTGGTTATGCATCAGAGATGGTCGTCATTCATCTTGGTACTTGGAAGGTCGTCCCTCTTAGAGGTTGGAAGGTCGTTCTTTTGTACTTAGGAAAAAGATGTAAAATATCCATATCAATTGCCCCCCTATTCCGTGGTTGTCTAGATAGACGACCTTCGGAATATGAAAGGTCAGGGTCATGGACGTAATTTTCTTACTCTTTTTGTTTCGGGTGTAGTGGTCATAAAGAGATGGGATGGTTTCCAATTGCTCTGACATGTGTCGGCTTGGGGCTGGACGCACGTATCAAGGCCCAACCGTCCCTTTTAATGCCAGAGCTGCCCATTTATTTCGTCATTTTCCCTCTCTTTCAAAAAAAGGTTGGTTCTTTTTTGCTTTCTTTCTTTGTACTTGCTGGAGGTTCCGCCGTCTTGATAGTGCTCGATTCCGGTGGTTTTCCTTGGGAGCTCCCATATTGGCGACCTTTTCTTTCTTTGGTAAGTCTGCTTCTTTCTTTCTCGTTTTCTTTCTTTTCTGTTTTCCAGCATTTCAGTTGTTCTTTCATATAGTTGGGGAGTAAGAAAAGGGGTTTCTTTTATCTTTATTCCGGTAGGTTTTGCGGCGAGGTTGAGTGCTGCATTGCTTGTAGAGCCCTCGTGTTGAGTTTCTGATGTCCTCGAGTGTGAACGACTCCTCGGATTCATCGGCTTCGGGTGAGAGTGGGTCGGTGTCTGGATCTGAGTATTCTGGTAGTCGTGGACGGTTTTCCGAGACCTCAGAGTTGTCCACGTCAAATTCTTCGTCCCAAGAGACCATTTTACCCATTTCGGGTCTGGACCCAAACAAGTCCCTCGTTGCTGAGGGGGTGTCTTCCAAGTTTGTAAACAAAGATATCAAAAGGTTAAGGACACGCTACCAAATTCCGGAAGACATAGTGCTTCGGTTACCGGATAAAGGTGAGTGGGTGTGCTCGTCTAACGGGGAGGACGTCGTTCTTTATGAAGATAACCTAGCGGCTGGGTTGAGATTGCCTTTCAGACCCTTTGAAAGGGAACTTCTTCATCGTCTAGGATTAGCCCCTAGTCAGTTAAATCCGAATGCCTGGCGTCTTGCTATAGGCCTTCATGTTCTTTGGAAGATGGCTAGTGACGGGGAATATGAGTTGACGGTCGACGAGTTCCTCTTTCTTTATAAGTTGGCATATATACCTGCTTCACCCGGAATTTGGGCATTTATGTGTCACAAGGGATCCCCGAGACTTATTCCGGATCTTCCTAATTCTAACCAAAGCTGGAAACCCAAATTTTTCTTTTTATGCGGAGATAGTTGGGAGTTTTCCCCTGATGAGGCGGTAGGTGAGGATCCCTGCGGCCTTCGTCGTACATGGGGGACTCCTTCTGTAGATGGTGCAGTCTTGACGCCCTACATCTTGTTTGCTTTTGTTTTGATTTTGATGGTCGTCCATGTACTTATTTCGTCTACTTTCCTTTTGCAGCTTTCCGCCGCTCGTCTTTATCCACCCGTCTTAAAGAGCGTCTTTTGAGAGTTGTAGATTATCAGAAGGAAAGGCTAGTGAGACTGGTTAACCTTCTCTCACCGTTCACTTTGGCAGAGTGGTCCTTGGGTCCCGAGCCCAGTCCTGAAGTGAAGAAAGCGATCGAATCTTACCAACGAAGTGAGTGACTCCCTTCTAAATGATTTGGGTTTTTCTTTGCCTGATTCTTGTTTAGCACCCTTCCATGTTGTAGGAATGACGACCAGGGCAGAACGTAAGCGCTTGAGGGAGGTGGCACAAAATCTGGAAGACCTTCCCGACGCCAGTGCACTTTTTTCTAAAAAGGCGAAGTCTGGAAAGAAGGTCGTTATTGAGAAAGGAACCAGCTCCAAGAAAGGTGGTCATCAAGATAAACCGCTCATTCCTACCAAGGCCAAGACACCTGAAAAGGTTCATGTTTATCGTGAAGTCCCCTCTTCCCCGGTTGCATCAAAAGGAAAGGGGGTGGCTTCTGATGATATTGTCCCTACCATTTATAGTAGCTCGTCCAGGGCAATGGACAAGGTGGCCAAGATGTACGAGAAGGTCAACCTGGAGGTATACGACCTGGTTGACAACATGGACCTTCTTCGTATGTCAATTCAAGATTCATTAAAGGTCGGTTCTTCCTTTGTGATTTCTCTTTTCAATTACTTATGAGAACATTACTCTCTTTTGACCTTTTTCTGAACATCCAGGCTGCGGGACAGATGTTTGTAGTGGGTAATAGGCTCCGTTCATCAGGGAGTGAACTGGCAAAGCTTAAAGCGAATCTTGAAGAGGCTACGGCTCAGGCACAAGCTCACAAGAAGGTGGCAGAGGGCCTCAAGGCCGAGAAGGGGAGTTTGAGGAGCCAGATAAAGCAACTGGAAGCCGACGTCAAGAGGAAGGACGAGCTCATTTCTGCTTTGGAAACTGGCCGTGACGAGCTGTTGCACAAGGTTGAGGCTCTTCAAGGAGAGATCTCAGATGCAAAGGAGACGGCCGTCATAGATTTCAAGGCTTCTGAAGATTTCCAAGAGGCTACCTGTCGTTACTATGTTGCAGGTTTTGAATACTTCAGGAAGAGGGCAGCTCTTGCCTTTGGAGGTGTTCAGGATTGGTTTATGGTAAAGATTTTTGATGATGAGGAGACAGCGGCCGTGGAGGAAGACAGTGAGGATGAGGAGGGAGAAGACGTGGTTCAGTCGAAGGAGCGTGTGGCTACCCCGTCTGACATCCCTTCTAGTATCCCAGATGGTCCTCAAGGAGATGATTCAGCGGTCGGTCCTGTTGGTGGCCAAGTTGTTTCCGTGGATGACCAGACCAATCCTCCGCCAGCTGGTGATGAAGCGCAGTAGGCTTTATGTATTAGTTTAAGTAATTATGTTTTTGTAGATACACTCCGTTTGCAAACGCTGCCATGTTGGCTTTTCTTTTGATAAACAATGATGTACTGATTGGGGTCATGTTTACTCTTTCTGGAAGGGGTGTGACCCACACTTTCGTAAACAGAAACCTCTCGACTAGAGTCATGTTTACTCCTTATGGAAGGGGTGTGACTCATGCTTTTGTAGCCAAAAACTTCGTGACGTGAGTTATGTTTACTCCTTGTGGAAGGGGTGTGACTCGACGATCACTTATATGCTAGCTGTCTTTGTGGTTTTTCCTTGAATTATTCTTCTTGCACTGTTCAATCTTGATAAACTCAGAAGAAGTCTTCTTGACGACCTTCTTTCATAAACTGCACCACGTGGATGCTTAACTTGATAAATTCGGAATGAGTCTTCTTGACGACCTTCTTTCATAAACTGCACCACGTGGATGCTTAACTTGATAAATTCGGAATGAGTCTTCTTGACGACCTTCTTTCATAAACTGCACCACGTGGATGCTTAACTTGATAAATTCGGAAGGAGTCTTTTTGACGACCTTCTTTCATAAACTGCACCATGTGGATGCTTAACTTGATAAATTTGGAAGGAGTCTTCTTGACGACCTTCTTTCATAAAATGCACGAAGAGGACGTCCAACTTGATGAATTCAGAAGGGGTTTTCTTGACGACCTTCTTTCATAGCATGCACCACGTGGGTGTCTGACTTGATAAAATTCAGAAGGAGTCTTCTTGACAACCTTCTTTCATAACATGCACCACGTGGGTGTTTGACTTGATAAAATTCAGAAGGAGTCGTCTTGACGACCTTCTTTCATAACATGCACCACATAGGTGTCTAACTTAATAAAATTCAGAAGGAGTCGTCTTGACGACCTTCTTTCATAACATGCACCACGTGGGTGTCTGACTTGATAAAATTCAGAAGGAGTCGTCTTGACGACCTTCTTTCATAACATGCACCACGTGGGTGTCTAACTGTCCTCCGAGGGGCATCTGTTTCGATGACTCCCTTCTAGATATATCCTCCGAGGGGCATGTTATTTAATGACACCCTACTGGATATTGCACCTCATGGGTGTCTGACTGTCCTCCGAGGGGTATCTGTTTCGATGACTCCCTTCTGGACATATCCTCCGAGGGGCCTATTATTTAATGACGCCCTACTGGATATTGCACCTCATGGGTGTCTGACTGTCCTCCGAGGGGTATCTATTTCGATGACTCCCTTCTGGACATATCCTCCGAGGGGCCTGTTATTTAATGACGTCCTACTGGATATTGCACCTCATGGGTGTCTGACTGTCCTCCGAGGGGTATCTGTTTCGATGACTCCCTTCTGGACATATCCTCCAAGGGGCCTGTTATTTAATGACGCCCTACTAGATATTGCACCACGTGGGTGTCTGCTTAATTGATGAATGATGACATTTGAATCATATTGTTTGGATAGATAAGCGTGTTTAGACAATTAGGCATAGATAGACGACCTTCGTATTATTGATAAAGACAATGTTTGGATAGTACAAACTTCTTTAATGCAAAAGTAACTAGGGGTGTGTACCTCAAGGATAATACTTTTTGAGGTGCTCAGCATTCCAGGGATGGGGAAGCTTTTTTCCATGACGGTCTTCTAGATGGTAAGTCCCCCTTCTGTAATATTGGATGACCTTGTAAGGCCCTTCCCAGTTGGGACCTAGTTTGCCCTGTGACAGGTCTTTAGTTGCTTGGGTAACTTTCCTTAGGACCCAGTCACCAATTTCAAAGCGTCGAAGCTTTACCTTAGTGTTGTAGTATTTGGTCATTTTCTCCTGGTAAAGTGTAATTCTACGTGCTGCTTTGTCCCTAGTTTCATCCAAGAGGTCGAGGTTTAGCCGAAGTTGTCCCTCATTTTCCTCTTCTTTGTGGAAGGTCGTCCTTAGGGTGGTTAACACTATCTCGACTGGAATGACAGCCTCGGTGCCAAAGGTCAGTTTGAAAGGAGTTTCTCTTGTTGGAGTTCTGACAGTGGTTCTGTATGCCCAAAGTACACTTGGAAGCTCTTCTACCCACATACCCTTTGCCCCCTCGAGCCGGGTCTTAATCTGTTTGAGTAAGGTCCGGTTCGTAACTTCAACTTGACCGTTGGCTTGCGGGTGTCTGGGGGATGAGTAATGATTTTTTATATTCAGTTGACCACATAATTCTCTGAAAGGTCCGTTGTCAAATTGTCTTCCGTTGTCCGAAACCAGGACTCTCGGAATTCCGAATCGACAAATGACGCCCTTTCAGACGAAGTTCTTGACATTTTTCTCGGTAATCGTCGCCAAAGGTTCTGCTTCCACCCATTTGGTAAAGTAATTAATGGCGACCACTAAGAACTTGGCTTGCTTCGTTCTGACCGGGAAGGGGCCCATGATGTCCAGTCCCCATTGTGCGAAGGGCCAAGGGGAGGTCATAGGTGTAATCTCTTCTGGTGGTGCTCTTGTGATGTTAGCAAAGTGCTAGCATTTGTCACATGTCTTCACGTATTATGTGGCATCGTGTAGAAGGGACGGCCAATAATAACCCGCCCTTGTGAGTTTGTGTGCCAGAGCTCTGGCTCCTGAATGATTTCCGCAAATGCCTTCGTGGACCTCCTTAATGACGTAATTCGCTTCTTCTGGCGATAAACATCTGAGGTGTGGTCGAGAAAAGCCCATTTTGTAGAGAATGTCGTCCAAAAGTTGGAAGTGGGAAGCTCTTATCCTCAGCTTGCGCACTTCCATCTTATCTGTGGGTAGCTTCCCTTCCTTTAAGTAACGGACTATGGGTGACATCCACGAGACATTGTCCTTGATGGAATTCACTATTTCTTCTTCAGTGGACGATCGTCCTTGTATTTCGAGGAAGCCGTCGAACTCTTCTCCTGATGATGCCAATCTGGCTAGACGGTCGGCATCTACATTTTCTTCCCTTGGAATCTGGATGAACTCCACTTTCTTAAAATGTGGGAGCAAGGTCTGGACGACAGTCAAGTATTTTTTCATCCTGTCTTCCCTGGCTTCATATTCTCCTTTTATTTGTCCTATGACCAACTGGGAATCGCTTTTGACAGTCAGATTCTTGACTCCTATATTCTTTGATAGTTTCAGCCCGGCTAGAAGGGCTTCATATTTTGCCTCGTTATTCGTGGCACAGAAGCGTAGTTGAATGGCATACTCGAATTTATCCTTCTCAGGTGAGACAAGGATGATTCCTGCTCCACCCATTTCCTTGGTGGACGAGCCATCAATACTTACCGTCCAGATCTCGAGCTGCTCTAGTTCACCTTCTTCTTCCCATGGGTGTGTGAATTCCGCGATGAAGTCTGCCAGGGCTTGTGCCTTTATTGCAGTGCGAGGTCGGTAGTCAATATCAAACTTGCTCATTTCGATGGACCATTGAATCAGTCTTCTAACCGCATCGGGTTTGTTCATGGCCTTCCGGAGGGGGTAGTCAGTCAACACTATTATTTAGTGGGCCTGGAAATATGGCCTGAGTTTCCTTGATGTGATCAGTAGGGCAAAAGCCAATTTCTCCATATTGGAATACCTTTCCTCGGCTCCCTTCAAAGCTCTGCTAGTATAGTACACAGGTTTTTGAACACGCTCTTCTTCGCGGATAAGTGCCGAACTAACTGTAGATGATGAGACGGCCAGGTACAGATATAACTCCTCGCCCGTTTTTGAGGGGCTGAGAAGTGGTGGAGAAGACAAATACACCTTCAGTTCCTTAAAAGCATGTTGGCATTCCTCTGTCCACTGGAAGGCCTTCCTAAGGATCTTAAAGAAGGGGAGGAATTTATCAGTGGACCTGGAAACAAACCTATTCAGGGCGGTAGCTTTTCCTGTTAAGCTTTAAACCTCCTTGACGGTCGTTGGGGGGCTCATTTCCAGGATGGCCTTGATTTTGTCTGGGTTGGCCTCTATCCCGCGTTGAGACACCATGAATCCGAGGAATTTACCTGAGGATACACCAAAGGCACACTTTTCTGGGTTCAACTTCATGTTGTAGGTCCTCAGGGCCTGGAAGGTTTCTTTCAAATCTGTGAGGTGGTGTTCGTTTTCCTTGCTTTTGACTAGCATGTCGTCTACATAAACCTCCACATTTCTTCCTATCTGATCATGGGACATTTTGTTTACTAGTCGCTGGTAAGTGGCCCCGGCATTTTTAAGGCCGAAAGGCATTGCCTTGTAGCAAAAAAGGCCGTGGCTTGTGATGAAGGCCGTCTTCTCTTAGTCTTCCTCTTCCATTTGAATCTGGTTGTAGCCAGAGAAGGCATCCATAAAACTAAGTAGCTTATGTCCAGTCGTGGAGTCCACTAGTTGATCGATTCTTGGAAGGGGATAGCTATCCTTGGGACAAGCCTTGTTCAAGTCCGTGAAGTCAACACACATTCACCACTTTCCATTGGACTTCTTGACCATGACGACGTTAGCCAGCCATTCGGGGTAATAGACCTCTCTTATGAAGCCTGCCGTCAACAACTTATCTACCTCTGCCATGACGGCCGTATTCCTCTCCGGGGCGAAGACCTGTCTCTTTTGTTTGACGGGGTGCATGGAAGGGTTGACATTTAGCTTGTGGACCATCACTTCGGTGTCAATACCAGGCATGTCTTCATGGCTCCATGCAAAGATATCCACATTTTCCCTCAACAATTGCACTATCGAGCCTCGTATTTCTGCCGGCATCGTAGTCCCTATTCTGGTTCTTTTTTTCTCATTGCCTTCCGTCAATGTGATCTCTTCCAATTTTTCTGTTGGTTCAGCAAAGTTCCGTCACTCTTCTACAATCAAAGTCTGGTGAACTTGATCTGTACTTACAGAAGTTAAGTAACACTCCCTTGCCATGGCTTGGTCTCCCTTCATTTCGCCTATACCGTTTTCTGTTGAAAAACGAACTAAAAGGTGGTAAGTTAAGGTGACGGCTCGGAGGCGGTTCAGAGTAGGGCGTCCGATTATCACATTATAGGCTGAGGGGCAATCCACCACAAGGAACTCAACCCTTCTCGTTGCTTGTTTTGGGTAGGTGCTGGTTATGATTTGAAGAGAAATTATTCCAAGTGGGTAAACACTGGTTCCTGCGAAACCAACCGGTGGAATTTCAATGGATCGTAACTGATCCTTGCTGATTCTCATTTGTTGGAAGGACGTCAAATAAATGATATCCGCCGAACTGCCATTATCGATCAAGACGCGTCTTGTCGAATAACCTGCAATTTCCAGAGTGACGACCAAGGCGTCATCATGAGGGTGAACGACCTTCCTAGCATTTTCTTCAGTGAAAGTAATTGGAAGATCTTCTAGTCTAGAAGTCTTGTTGGCCTTCTGCGTTACCAACACGTTATGTATTTGGCGAGCGTAAGCCTTTCATGAGGAACGGGAGGTCCCTCCTACTGCCGTTCCACCATTTATCATGTAGATCTCTCCCATTGGGGGCCTGGGATGGTCTTCCACTGGAAGTCGTTGGGGTCGTGCTTGTGGTGGACAACCTTCTCTCTGATCCCTCTCAACGAATCGCTGCAGTTTTCCTTGTTTAATCAATTCTTCGATCTGCTGTTTTAGGTCATAACAATTCTCTGTATTATGACCGTGATCCCTATGAAAACGGCAATATTTGTCTTTTGCCCTTCTATCGGGGTTCGTGAGCAGTTTTCCAAGCCATTTCAAGGCTGGGTCGTCTTTGATCTGCATGAATATGCGATCCACAGGGGCATTTAGAGGGGTGAAATGGTTGAACCTCTCATTTGATCCCCTTTGACTCCTGTCTTCTCGTTTCTTGCCTTGATTCCTTTGCATTTTTGGTTTCAACTCGAGAGTCTCATTTGGATGGTCGTCGTAGTCATTTCTTATTTTCTTTCCTGTATCTCTGGCTTGAAGGGCTTCTTCTCCATTCATATATCGTTGGGCCTCGTACATCATTTCTGACATAGAGGTCGGGGGATCTTTGTAAACTGAGAACAAAAAATCTCCTGATTGGAGGCCGGAAATGAATGCTGTCAGCACCACTTTGTCATCTGCCCCATCCACCAATAAAGTCTCTTTGTTAAACCTAGTAAGATAAGATCTCAAGGTTTCGCCCTCCTTCTGTCTGACATTCAAAAGGTGCGTGGTAGGTCTTCCACATCGTTGTCCACCAATAAAGTGATTGAAGAATGAACGGCTTAGCTGAGCAAAGGATCCCACAGACCCGGGTATTAGTTTCTTAAACCATATTCTAGCTGGTCCCTTGAGTGTAGTTGGGAAGGCGCGGCACATGATCTCATTCGGAACCCCTTGAAGACACATCATGGTCTTGAAAGACTCCAGATGGTCAAGGGGATCCTTGGTAGCATCAAAGTTTTCTAAGGAAGGCATTCGAAATTTTGATGGAAGGGGAAAAGAAATTACCTTTTCCGTGAATGGGGAGTCCGTTCTATGGATGAGGGTGTCCAGGTTTCTGGTCGCCCTTCCTTTGAATTCATCTTTCATTTCTCCCAATTGCGCCTTCATCGCCTTTATTTCCTGTTCCCATTTAGCCGTCGATTCTTCATAGGGCATTCTCGTGTTCTCACCCTTTGTCTCGTCTTCTTGTTCTTGTTGTTGCTCTTGTTGTTGCTCTTGTCGAGACTCGGCGTCGCCTCTCTCCTTACTCTTCCCTTTATCTTTTTCCTTCTCCTTCTCAGCTTCGCGCTGTTGGAGTCTCTGATTGAGGGTCTGGTTTTGCCGGGTGAGCTCTTGGAGGTTGGCGGTGAGGTCTCGCACTTGTTTCTCCATTGCAGCCATTTCTGGAGATTGACTACTGGAAGGGAGCAACTGTGTATTGACTTCCATTGATCGCGTTCTGACCATGCAGTCCTTTCGTATCGATGCGGTGAAAGCTGAAACGCGTTTCCCACAGACGGCGCCAACTGATGTTGCTGTGAAATCAGTGGACTGCAGTCAGTCGAGCCATGGGATGGAAGACCTGCAAGATAAAAAGGCTGATCGGAAAAGGCACCGGTTTGGGGCCGGCCTAGGGGGCTCCGATGCTTTTGTCAGTGTCAGCTTTGCAGAGAAAACCCGAGAGTTTAATTCTGTAATAGAAATGTACTGTTCATACCTGAGGAGAGGAGAGAGAATGGCCTTTTATGTCTTCTGTTTATGGCACGTGGCCTTCCAGAGACCGTTGGATCTGAAGACACGTGGTGTATTAACAGCCCTTCACCTGGAAGGTTGGTACTCGTCCGGTTTGTAGTGCTGTGTGACATGCATGGGCTTGGTTCCCTAGATTCGTGGAGGACACCTGTTGTAGGTGGTGAGTCGACTCGATGAGCTGTCTTGCGGGATTCCCGTAACGGATAAGGAGTGAGTCTTGGACTGCTGGAGCTGCTGGTTATGCATCAGAGATGGTCGTCATTCATCTTGGTACTTGGAAGGTCGTCCCTCTTAGAGGTTGGAAGGTCGTCCTTTTGTACTTAGGAAAAAGATGTAAAATATCCATATCATCTACTATAAAATGTTTGGGGTCGACTATAGATCCTTAGTCCCAAAAATGTTTGGGGTTAAGTCAACTATGGATCCTTATTCCAATTTTTTTGAGTTGTGGGACATATTTTAGATAGTGAGATAAAATGAGACTTGTGTGGAGCCTTTTTTTAAACAGTAATGAGAGAGTGAGAGTGAGATGAGATAAAATGAGATTTGAGAGAATGAGAGAGAGAGATGAGAGACAGAGGGAACATGTCGAGGCCTATCACTTTATATATATTTTTTGCTAAATCCTATTACTTTATATATTTGCACTTTTATTCTCTCACACCACAATTTCAACAATTTCTTCACATCACCACTGTATTCAGAAACGTAATCAGGATTTTAATTGACGGGTGGTTAAAAGAAGAATCAATTTTTTTTTTTTTTTAATGAAAATCCAAAGTAACAGCCATTATGTATTAACAAAGCAATTATCTAATTAAATGAAAGTTGATGTTTTTAAAATTTTTGAAATCATCTATGATTGATTTTGTATTAAATGTTGCAACAAATAAAAGTAATGTTTATTATCTCATTAGATGTACAATAATATTCTTTAAAAAAAAAAAAATCTAACTATTATTGCTATTGCTAAGTAAAAAAAATGAAAAACCCAAAGCCAAAAAAAAATGTTGCAACAAATAAAAGTAATGTTTATTATCTCATTATATGTACAATAATATTCTTAAAAAAAAAAAAT
>BKZX01021976.1:0-12958 GCA_014362285.1 Fagus crenata
TTATTTTAAAAAAGCTCAGTTCTTATTTTATTTTTTAGTAGCAATTTCGTTTTGGACTCAATATGTAGATATGATTCATGGAGGGTAGTTGGTTATTTTACAATCCTATTTTGCTTAATTGGATGGGTTTGACTAACAATTGTTAATTAGTTGGCAAGTCTTATGATTTAGTAGTCAATATATACTTTCCTTTTGGGTTAATTGAGATCATGGGTATGTGTTTTTTTTTTTTTACTCCAAAGCATTGTCTTTATTTTACTCAAATTTCTTCTAGTATTAGCTTCTTAAGTGCTTAGAATGTGCTATTTGATACTGAACATATTAGTCATGGTGCCATGGATGACAAAAGTTTACTTGTCTTGGTGCTGATCTAATTCTTTTGGCGATTGCAATTCGTTTCTATAGTTCGTTTGTCTATGATTTTCAATATCTACACTCAATTTGGGCATAGTAACTCAATTTGGGCATAGTAAGTATTTTACATTTACATATTTATAGAATTCTAAAATGAAATTGATGATGCTTTGTTTTGTGGTGGGTTGTTGAGTTGGAGCAAGTGGGTGGCTTCTTTGGTGTTATAAAGTGGTTTAAGTTGATATTGGAAGTGTTTGCTTCATGTATAATTGTTTTTTGTTATTGGTGAGTTGATTTTGTTTAATTATTTTCTTTTAGTTAGTTTAATTGTATCATAGTTAAATGACCATTATTGTTGTGGTGGTTTTGTTTTATTATAAGGTAGCTTAATTTTATTATAGTTAAATTATATATATATATATATATATATAAACACATAACTCCATCTTTCAATTAACTTTGGCATCTGTTAAGTAGCGTTAAATGTGAAACTAAATAATTGTGACTAGGACTAACCTTACGCGTGTGCATTCATGAAATTGTGTTATAGGTATTTTGTTGTATCCCATTATATAGCAATGGAAAAGAGTTGGATGAAAAATAGTAGGATATCCCCGAAATATTATGAAGGGGTTAATGATTTCTTGAAATTTTCATCTCGAAAAACAATGAATGATGGGATGATCTCATGTTCGTGTGTAAAATGTGTGAATTCTGAATTATTCACTAGACCTGTTGTGCATGATCACCTTGTATCATTTGGGATTTCTAAGGGTTATCAAACATGGATTTTTCACAAGGAATCATTGCAAGCAACTACTTCTGCTGAAACTAGTGTTAGTGATGTCCAAGAAATCTCTAATGAATATAGTAATATTCGTGTCATATTGCATGACATATTCCCCACACATAATATGTCAGAACCAGTGGAAGAAGGCTTGAGTATACGACAACCTGCACATGAACCTAATAAAGATACACACAGGTTTTACAAATTGCTTGAAGATGCTGAGCAGCCTTTATATAAAGGCTGTAAGAATTTTAACAAATTGTCAGCCATACTGCATTTGTACCATTTGAAGTGTCTTAGCGGTTGGAGCAACAAATAGTTTACAATGTTGCTTCAAATTTTGCAAGATTTACTTCCCTTGGATGCTAAGTTGCCGAAAGACAATTATGAGGCTAAGAAGATTATTAAGGATATTGGTTTTGGTTATGAGAAGATTCATGCTTGTCCTAATGATTGCATGTTATTCTGGAAGGAGAATGCATTGGATGAAGCTTTCTCAGTATGTGGTGCTTCAAGGTGGAAGAAAAGTAAGGGTGAAGAAAGTGAGGATGAAGAAGGTGAGGATGGAGAAAGTGAGGATGAAGTTCAAGATAATACAAATACTTTGTCTAAGAGAAAGAAGAAAGGTGCAAAGATTCTACGGTGGTTTTCCTTAAAACCAAGATTGCAACGATTATCTATGTCTTCCGAAACAGCCACTTATATGAAATGGCATGCCGAGAGTCATACAGAAGACGGGTTAATAAGGCATCCTGTTGACTCTCAAGCTTGGAAAATGTTTAATTCTCAGCATGTTGAGTTCTCATCTTATGGATTCAACCCGTATGGACATATGATTATAACAGTACCCCTTGATCTTACACCATCCTTTTTCATAATTAGAAATGATTATATGTAAAAATAAAGTTATTGAATAATCATTAAACAATGAATATAAAACTTATCAAGAATTGTAAAATAAACTCAGATTCCAAAATGCAAAACTAAGCCTTTATATACAAAAACACATACCAGATTGAGGAATTAAATGAAAGGCAACAATAGAGCCAGAGCTATTCCTTTCTTCTCAGCGATCTTAGAAACGAGCTTGGCCTGAACAACAATGGCGTGAGAGACAAAGCAAGCGACGAAGCGAGAGAGGAAGATAAATCTTTTTGTTTTGGACTTTTTGGGTGGCTAGGGTTTAGGATTATTTCTCCTTCCTTTTTTTTTTTTTTTTTTTTTTGCCCAGTTTGGGCTTTTTGTTGATGCTCAATAAGTAACCCAATTAAAGTCCAATTAAACTCAACTTAATTAGGTCTAATTGGGCTAGTACCCATTTGCTCATTTATTAAATAAGTGGGTTTGGTTAGGCAATTAGTGAGTGGGTTTGGGTGGGCTAATGGGTTTGGGCTTTTTTTGCCACCCCTACCTTTCAACAACCAATTACATAGTAGCTTTTAACATTTTCCTTTATCTAAAAAAAAGTGTTGAGAAAACAGAAAGAAGAAGAAGAAAGTAAATTTATTGTAACACATTTTATCCCATAAGCATTACGAAAAGAGTTTAATTGCTCAACAGTTTGATTTGTTAAAACGTAACCTTGATAAATTTTAAAAGTGACAATATATTGAATTAAGCTAAATTTGCACTTGGTTATCCCTTTGCACTATTTTTTTTTTTTTTTTTTTTCTAATCTAATTTTTAGAGATTTTACGAGATGAAATCATGAATAGATTTAAAAAGTTATGATTTTGATATTTTTACAAATGGAGTAGGGAGGAGGAAATCAAACAAAGCTCAATTATCTGGTCCCGACTCAATGAGAATTGAGGGTTAAGATGAAAATTTTAAATTGAGTATTCTCTTATTTAGATATCAATTAAAAAATATTTATTTAAATTTATATGTTATAATTTTTTAATTAAATTTCACCACTCTTGCTTTTTAGATGCAAAATTATTATAATATATGGCTCTATTAAGTTTTTAGCTAGACATTGACATTTAAAAAAAAGAAGAAGAAGAAGATATATGATATATTTTAGGTTAAACTATTATTTTCCTCCCTAAATTTTACATGAAGTTCGTTTTTCGTCCCTAAACTTTGAAAAGTTCACTTTTCATCCCTAAACTTTGAAAAAGTTTGTTTTTTACACATGAATTTTGTCCCTGAACCTTTTTTTTTTTTTTAAATGACGAAATTAATGTGTAATAACAAACTATTTCAAAGTTCAGAGACGAAAAACGAAATTTTCAAAGTTCAAAGACGAAAACTGAATTTCATGCAAAGTTTAGGGACAAAAACAATAGTAATTTAAATTGTTTTATAAATATAATATTATACTACATGATCAAGATAAAACCTGTGATGGTACCAAGTGGACTAATGGTCCGTTTGGTTTAACTGTTTGAAAAAGTACGTTTTTTAAAAATAGCGATTTTAAAATATGTATTTTGAAAACACGATTTTAGAAATCACCGTTAAACATTTGATAAAATTGTAAAAAAATGTTGTTTCTGCTAATTGAACATTTGTAAATTTTAGTCTAAATCTACTATTTTATGTGCAAATGACTAAAAAATACTTAACTATGTTGTAAGGTTTTCTTGTCATTTCTTTTTAATCTCTTCATTTTCAAAAGCGGTAAAAATAATATTTAAAATATAATTAAGAAAAGACTCACTTTTTTGTGAATTAAGTATTTAGATAATATTGGTCGTTTTGGGTGCAAATTAACAAAATGACTTGACTTTAAAGCCATTAGGCAATAACCATTGACTTGACTATAAAGAAGAATATACACGTTGAGAGTGTGAACACCACATCTCCATGTGAACCACTAGTATCACCTGATAAGTTTGAAAAAGGAAAAAGAAAAAGCAGGAAGACATCAGGAGACTTACATACAACTTTCTTCCACTCTCCAACACTTCATTTAATTGACTGTCCACATATTCTCTACTATTTTCTCTTTTCCTAATTTCAGCATACTTTTCCTCTTCAAACTGAGCACACGGAAAGTTTTTTGCGACCTTGACAACGTGATCCGCATCCTCAAGGTCCTCTTTCTTTCTCTTATGCAACATGCTTCGTGTGAATTCTCTGTTTTTTTTTTTTCTTAAATTTATTTTTAGTTTGTGTTCAATTCCCTAGGCTTTTGTGTTTTGCTTTTGTTTTATATCTGAACTACTTCTAGACCAATTGTGATTGTCAAATAACAAAAGTGAAAAGCTAACTGTGTCGGCATATTAAGCAATAACCACTGAATGACTTGACTGTAAACCCACTAAGCAATAACCACCGTGAAGCTAATATATCTCCCTTTAAAAAAGAAGAAGCTACACGTGGAGAGTGTGGACACCACATCTCCCTGTGAACCAAAAGCTTCACTTGACAAAAGTAGGAATAAATCAGGAAACTTACATACTACTTTCTTCAACACTTCATTTAACGTTGATTGTCCACATTTTCTCTACTCTTCTCTCTTTTCCTCAATTTCAGCATAGTTTTCCTCTTCAAACTCAGCACACGGAAAATATTTTGCGACCTTGACAACGTGATCCGCATCCTCAAGGTCCTCTTTCTTTCTCTTATGCAGTTATGCAATATGCTTTGTGTGAATTCTCTGTTTTTTTTTTTTCTTAAATTTATTTTTAGTTTGTGTTCAATTCTCTAGGCTTTTGTGTTTTGCTTTTGTTGTATATCTGAACTAGACCAATTGTGATTGTCAAATAACAAAAGTGAAAAGCTAACTGTGTCGGCATATTAAGCAATAATTGTAAATCTGATATAATTTGTATTATCTTTATTGTGATTCAATTTTTTTACTTTTAATCTTTATTCTGCTCTACTTTTTTTTCCTTATAATTGATTGTAACTTTTTTTTTTTTTTTTTTTAATTATCTTTATTGTGGTTCTAGATTTTCCAGTATATTTCCGATGGCTTCCATTAGCACTCAAAAAGCCTCTTATTCATCATCATCTTCTAATTCAACACCACAATGGAAATACGATGTCTTTCTTAGTTTTAGAGGTAAGGACACCCGCAATAGTTTTACGGATCATCTATACGCTGCTTTGAAACAAAAGGGCATTGTCACTTTTAGAGATGAAGAAAAACTTGAGACAGGAAAATCTATTTCACCAGAACTCATGCAAGTAATAGAAGAATCAAGGTTTGCAATTGTCATTCTCTCAAAAAACTATGCATCTTCTACATGGTGCTTGGATGAACTTGTAAAAATAGTTGGATGCATGAAGGAGATAGGAACGACAGTTTTACCAGTTTTTTATGATTTGGATCCTTCTAATGTACGGAAACAAACGGGAACTTTTGGCCAAGCCTTTGCTAAACATGAAGAACATTTCAAGGACAACATAAAGAAGGTGCAAACATGGAGAATTGCTTTGGGAGAAGTGGCCAATCTTAAAGGGTGGCATTTACAGAATGGGTAATCCAATTTGACATGTTATCATCTTTGGTCTTGTTTTGAACCTTAAGCATACCAACATACATATTCATGGTTCTTTCAATTTTGTCTTGAGCCAATTAATTTACATTTTTTTTAACCTATTTATTGTTGGTATAAACTCACCACATATTGTTCTATCTTTATTGTAGGCCCGAGTCAAAAATTATCCAAAACATTGTGGGAGACTTATGGCAAAAATTGAGTTATGCATTCTCAAAAGATTTTGAAGATCAAGTAGGAATAATTTCTAGAGGGAAGAAATTGGAATCATGTTTGGCTATAGGGTTAAATGATATTCGCATTATAGGGATTTGGGGTATGGGGGGAATCGGTAAAACAGCTCTAGCAAGAGTTGTTTTTCATATGGTTTCTAATAAGTTTGAAGGTTGTTGTTTTCTCACTAATGTTAGGGAAGTTTCTGAAAAGGATGGTTTAGTTTCATTGCAACAACAACTTATTCTTCAACTTTTGAATGAAAAGATGAGTATAAGAGATGTTGATGATGGAGTTTTCAAGATCAAGAATCGGTTACATTATAAAAGAATTCTTCTCATTCTTGACGATGTAAATCAAGTAGACCAATTAAACAAGTTAGTTGGGAAGCATAATTGGTTTGGTTCAGGTAGTAGAGTTATCATAACAACAAGAGATAAGCAATTGCTACAAACACTTGAAGTAGATGAAATATATGAGGTTGATGGATTGAATGATGATGAAGCTCTTCATCTTTTGAGTTTGAAAGCATTTAGAAAAGACCATCCTCCCGAGGATTATCTAGAGATGTCCAAAGATTTTGTACATTATTCTAAAGGCCTTCCTTTAGCCATTGAGATTTTGGGTTCCTTTTTATGCAATAGAAGAATCAAACAATGGAAAAGTACATTAAATAGACTTAAAGAATTTCCTGAATTCAAAATTCTCCAAGTACTTAAAATAAGTTTTGATGGACTACATGAAACAGAAAAGGAAATTTTTCTACATATTGCATGTTTCTTTAATCATGATAGCAAAGATGATGTAGTAGAAATACTAGGTTATCTTGGCCTATACCCTGACATTGGATTAGAGGTTCTTATTGATAAATCTCTCGTAAAAATCTATGGCAAAACATTGTGGATGCATGATTTACTACAAGAAATGGCCAGAAGCATAGTTCATCAAGAGTGTCCTGAAGAGTGTGGAAAGCGTAGCAGATTGTGGTTATTTAAGGATATTAACAATGTATTATCAAAAAATACGGTAAGAAAACTTGAGCATACACTCTATTATATTATTTAAAAGAGTTGAAGTTAGAGTAGTTTTGGTAATCATATATTTTGCAATTCCCTAATTTTTTTTTTCATGATTGTTAGGGAACAAAAGCAATTCAAGGCATAGTCTTTAAGTTTTCTACACCAAAAGAGGCATATTGGAATCCTGAATCATTTACAAATATGCAAAATCTTAAATTGCTCATAATTCATAATGATCGCCTTCTGCATGATCTCAAACATCTTCCTAATGGCTTAAGAGTTTTTTCTTGGAGTGGGTACCCTTCAAGATGCTTTCCAACAAGTTTTCAAACAAAGGTAATTTAGGAACTGTTATATAATTTTTTTTTTTATTCAACTGTAAGGTTTTATAGAAGCTAATTGCATATTTTTTTTTTTGGCTTTTAATAGTCTTTTGAGGCATTGAAATCCATCCAATTGATCAAGTCTCCAAAACTTATTGAAACCCCTGACTTCAACAACAAATTCCCAGTTCTTGAGAAATTAGTTCTTGAAGATTGTAGAAATTTACTTGGGTTGTACCCTTCAATTGGAATTCATAAAAACCTCACTTTTCTTAAACTAAAAGACTGCAAAAACCTCAAAAGCCTGCCAAACAAGTTTGAAATGGAGTCTCTTGAGATTCTTATTCTTTCTGGTTGCTCAAAAATTAAAAAAATTCCAGAATTTGGGGGAAATATGCAATCTGTATGCAAGCTTTACTTGGATGGTACTGCTATTACAAAACTACCCACATCAATTGAGCATTTGACTGGCCTAGCTTCATTGAGTTTAAGGGATTGCAAAAGTCTTGTGTGTCTACCCAGCACCATTTTTAATATTAAATTTCTCAAAGATGTGGATATTTCTGGATGCTCAAAACTTGATAGACTGCCAGAGAATATGGGGAATGCGGAAAGTGTAGAGGAACTTAATGTGAGTGGAACTGCAGTAAGACAGGTGCCTTCTTCCATTGGTTTCTTAAGAAATCTTAAAAAGCTATCTTTCCGAGGATGTAAGCAGTTATCATCATCTAAATCTAAATCATGGTATTATGAGCTCCTCCCTTTTATTTCAATGCCAAGAAGTCCTGATCCCATTGACTTGCTATTGTCTTCTCTATTGAGTGCGTGTTCTTTGACCAAATTGGATCTAAGTGATTGCAATCTCACGGTAATCCCCGATGATATTGGTTGCTTATTCCCTTTAAAACGTTTGATTCTAAGTGGAAATGATTTTGTTTGCCTTCCTGAAAGCATCAATCGACTATCTAATTTGACATGGATGGAGTTGAATAATTGCACGAGTCTTCGATCATTGTCGAAGCTTCCATTGAATATTTATGGCATTGAGGCAGGGGGTTGTATCTCACTGGAAATGTTATCAGATCCATATGAATCGTTTCCACTTAGAATCGCTGGAAATGATTTAACTCATCTCTTTCTTCAAGATTGCTTCAAAGTGGCTGGCAATCAAGGCTTCATTGACATTTTTTTTGCGTGGATAAAAAAGATCCTTCAGGTCTCTCTCTCTCACGCACAATTGCACACACTCTTTCTCTTTCTAAGTTCTAAACATTATGCTTTGTATGTTTCAGGGCCTCTCTCCTCAAAATCCAAGAGCTATATATGAAACTGTTATTGCTGGAAGTGAAATTCCGGAGTGGTTTAGCCATCAAAGTTTGGGGGCTGCACTGAATATAAAAGAACCATATTCTCATTTGTGTAATGAGTTAATGGGGATTGCTGTTTGCGTTTTGTTTCATTCACATCACCAAATCAACTATGATCAGATTTACGGTTACCTAAGTTGTGCGTTGATAGCCAATGGAAAACGAAAGTCTGTTCCACTAGCCATTAGGAAAATTCAAAAGGCTATTTCAAGTAACCTTTGGCTACTCTTTTATTTTCCTCGATTTTACGACAGTTATTCCAAAAAATCGTTGTGGGAATGTGATGCGAATGGATTCAGTCAGATTGGTATTGAAATTACCGGCTCTTATTCAAGCTTCAGGATAAAGAAATGCGGGCTTCGCATAGTATACAAGAAAGACATAGAAGATCTCGACCGAACTAGAGCTCAATGTAGCAACAACAGCATCATTCCTTATGTGGGCTTGGATGTTCTCCATCCTAATTTCAACAATTTAGCGGTGGTAGCGGAAGGTAACAAAGTCAAGCGAAGCCGTGATGACAATGATGGGGCTGGACCAAGTGGAGAAGGAAGCTCTAATGATGTACCACACCCAAAAAGGATGCAAAGGCTCACAGAATCTATGACCCATGGTAACTCTGATTGCGAGGATTCTAGTTTATATAATTAGAAAACAATTTCATCAGTTTACTTTAATTATTTATGTATTATGTCTTTTATTAACATAGAGAATAAGTCTTAAGAATAAGAAAAACCATGGAAAGCAAAAAGAAGTTCACACTGCCGGATCAAAGAGCTATGCCCAATATGCACATGAAATGGTAAGTTCAAATTAATTTTTGGAAAATATTTTAATTGTTTTTTTTTTTTTTTCCAAATAAAGCATGACCCGTTACACAAATTTGATGTTTATATTGTAGAAAAAGAATGATGGGGTTGCACCAAATCGAAGTGTGCTATATAAAGTTGTTCGTACACGTAAGGATGGATCAATAGTGAATGATGATGTGCGTGCAAATATTGTAAGTCTTATAAAATTTTAGGTACTTAATAAAAAAGGTAAACATCTAATATATTCCTTTGTTCAATGATGATTATATTCCTTTGTTCAATGATGATTATTAGGAAAAAATAGAGTTAATGAGTACCCAACCAAGCAATTTGGAACCAAACGAAAATGAAGGTATAGCATGGGCTCCAAATGATATTTATGCTCAAGTGATGGGTCCGGAAAAACGTGGTTGTGTTCGTGGTGTAGGTTTTTGACCAAACCCCTCTAAGAAAAGTGGTGGAACCAGAAGTACATTATGAGGGATAAGGATGATTTCTGAGGCAAAGAGACAAAGAAAAGGCACGTGAGTTGAAAAATGAATTAGCTATTATCAAGGAACAATTGGCTAGCTTAATTCGAGTAATCCGACAATAACCTTATATTGGTTTCCAGGTTATTATAATTTAAAATTTTAATTATTGGTTATTTGTACTTTATTATTCAATATGGTAATTACATCAATTATTATTTTATAACGTAGGGTGTAAATGTGAGTAGTGATGGTGTTCATGATGAACATTCTCCACATGCACAAAGATCCTCTGTTGGTAGTTATGAAAATGAACATTGAGGTAAGATTCTTTACATTCTTTATGTTACGAATTTTTAGTGATATTGCATTGTTGTGTAATGATGACAATGATAGTTGTGGTATTCATATTGATTTGTTGGATGTTGAGAAGTGTTGGTGACGTTGATTGTATTATGATTCTCAATTTGATTTGTGGTATTCTTTTTTCTTTTTTAGTTTTATTGTTACAGGTAATAATTCCCTATAAAGGAATGAAGATGGACCAAATCAGAGAACAATTTTTTTTTTTTTTTTTTTTTCTTGTTATGTTAGACACTTTTGATTCAAGTGTCGTACTTGGTACACAATTTGGATCTTGTGATGCTTATTACATTTGACTATCTTTATAATTAGAAATTGCAATGTTAATTTATGGATTGAAAATTAAATTTTAAGTATGTATGGTGTTGTTCATTTTTTGCACTAAATCCATACTATTTGTTGAAGTTTGTATTTCAAAACATGTTGATTTCATAAAGCCAAATGAATTTATAGCAAATAAATTAGCACTGGAATAGTAAAGTTGTTATGTCGCTTACCAAAATCACCACAATAAAAAATGATAAAAATCTGACTTGTTGTGGTGGTTATAAAACTAACACAAAAATTATAGACATATGATTTGTTATGGCGGTTACAACACAACCACAATAGCTAAATATCATGATTATTGGGTCTATATAGAGGTGGTTAGAAACCATTACAATAAACATACAAAAGGTTTATTGTTACGGATACTAATCGCCACAATAAAGTGGTCTAAAACTGTAAACTCATTTATAGTGGTGGTTCAAACCGCCACAAGACATCCTGACACAACAGTGATTTTTTTAGTGGCGTTTCTTAAAACCACCACAATAACCTTCTTGTGACAATATTGGGGTGGCGGACATGTTGTAGTGGCGTTTGATAAAACCGTCACAATAGCTCATTTTTATTTATAGTGGCGGTTTAGTGAAGTTAGTGCGGTGGATTTGTCTGCCATAATAGATCATTTTTCTTGTAGTGTTTTGATTAAGACATAAATTGTGTTAGTTTGCACATTTGATTGTGGTTTTGTGTTTGAAAATGTATTTGTTTGGAAATTTTATTGTGGTATTGTGTAGAGAAATTTGCTTATGGTGTATTGAACAAGTTATTAAAAACATTTTAAAGCACAATTTAAAAAATAATAATAATAATAATAAACATATTGTGACGGTTGTAAAACCTTCACATTAAAATTTTTGAATTCTATAATGGCAGTTATAAACTGTCACAATAAACCCATAATTTTCTTTTAAGAAGTGTATACTGAAGGTTCCTAACCGTGACTATAGACTTATAAAGTGTTTTTTAGAAAATCTATAATGGCGGTTATAAACCGTCACAATAAACCCATAACCCATAATATATTGTGACGGTTGTAAAACCGTCGCTATAGAAAATCTATATTGACGGTTGTAAACCATTGCAATAATAAAATTTTAAAGAATGGATATTGAGGTGGGAAAGTGTACAGTGACGATTTTAAAACGTCGCTATAACGGATTTCTTTAGTGGTGGTTGCATAAACCGTCACTATACCTTATTGCGATGCTTGGTTTGCGACACTTGGGCTTATTTTCTGTGATGGTTTATCGAACCGTCACTATAGGGTTTTGATGTTTTAGTAACGATTTTAGATGTTCATAGTGGCTGTTTTGACCACTGCAATACGACATGTTTTTTGTAATGGACCCACCTTCAGCCTCCAATGCCTCATTTGATTTCTACAACTCAAGCTCGGCCTCAAGGGCCTCATTTGGTCCCTAGGACCTAAGATCAACTTGCAAGACTTCATCATATCTCCACGGATCCGGCTCATCCCCACAAGCCCACCTCGCTTCCAAACAGATTCAGTCTCCATTTCCCTCTTTATATTCGACAAGTAAAGACTGGGGGTTATTGTGGGGGTGTCAAATTGTATTAGGGCCCAAAAGCCCAATTGTTTATATATTTGGGCCTAACACATTTAAGTTAGGCCCAATTACTTGTGTACCTTTTTTCCTATTTCCCATGTAGCCTATATAAAGGCCTCCCCACTCTATTGTAAAGGATGGCCAATAATGAGTAAGAAAAGACTTGGTGGACGTAGGTCCCATTGGCCGAATCACGGTAAATCCAGTGTCATTTTCCTCCCTTTTTCCCCCAATCACACCAAAACCCGAATATGCGGTTCCGAACCTTTTGAAGGAGCTATTTTGATCTCCTACATTATGATAGTGATTTCGCAAAGGTAAATTCAAGTTCTAAATGAATTTGAAAAGAAAATAACGATATAGTAACACATCATTATGTCTTTCCAATTTAATGCAAATTTCTAAGTTAAGCATCGAGTGACAAAGTCTCTCATGTGGTGAATCCACAAGTCTAACATGAGGACCATCCTCATGTTGTTATGTTTCTAAGAGTCAAACCTCTTGAGCTTCTAAATTCCTATCAGCGAAGATGACTGAAACACTTTTCCACGTTTAAATAAATAAATGGTATTCTTGATCTCCCATAATGCAAAATCTATTATGCTAGCAAATCTATCATCTTTACCAATTATAATTGAGAAACCAAACAAAAAGCTACTTTTGTTTAAATAAAATAGAACCCAAGCTATCATCATTAAACTCCCTCGGTTAAATATTAGTGTAAATTATATTTTAAATCCTATAGTTCAGGGGTGCTAACAAATTAATCCATATAGTTTATAAAGCAACAAATTAAACCCCAAAATTTTAAAAGTAGCAAGTTAAACATTGAAGGTTTCAAAAGGAACAAATTAAACCATAGAGATTCAAAAAGTAACAATTTAAACCTCAATCC
>BKZX01021978.1:0-11587 GCA_014362285.1 Fagus crenata
CATTTTTTCTAGATATAAGAATGTCATGATCTAAATTGTCTGTTAGTTGTTGGGATACATGGCAATCTAGAAATTGATGAAAGTGATTAAGCACTAAAAAGGTTATAAGGTCATGTGAAGGCATATAATTCTGAGAATTAGGCTTTTTGAGTACAGCTGATCCTAGCTGGGAGGACTCATTCAAGCTTAATTAAGATATGTAGACATTATGTTGTCATTCAAACACCTTAATCAAGATAGTTTTTCTTAGATTATACCATTCTAGAGCTTAACGAAATTAAGCTCAGAATATTGAAATTTTAGTTGCTTCCTGCCAATAAAATACTTGTCATGATAGCAACAATGTATGATTGCACAGAGACGACGCACGTACAAGATAAATTTTAGTTTTAGACGATAGATATAGAATGACTGATCTCACTGCTCATGTGAGTTTAAATAAGTTATAAAGTTATCACTATCCTAATCATGAGATCATTATTCCTGCTCAAGAGGTTTCATTTATGCATGACTTTTAAGCACTAAAAAATTATTGATTTTTAAAAAAATTTAAACTGTTATCAAATGATAAATTTAATCATATAACCAATAGTTTTAGCAAACACTAAATATAACTTGGATAGTCTTGAACTTAGGGTGCACATGGAAAGCCAATATCAGAAAAATAAGTTATGGACCTAAAAAAACCTTTTGATTGGTTATATATATATATATATATATGTGTGTGTGTGTGTGCCGCAAAAGATACTCATGCTTTGTGGGTAATTCTACAATACCTATATGGGTACAGTACCTCTAATAGATAAATTCTCACATTGATGGTACCAATGTCACACATGATAATACCTACCTCACATATGATAGTACTTACCATCACATTACTTAGTACCCTAAATTTCTATTTATTATTTAAATTTAATATATATTAAAAAATCAGATAGTACCAACATTACATATGATGGTACTTATATCATATTTGATAGTACCAATTGAATAAGAACTATATCCACAAAAAAGAGTGTGAGTATTATATTGTAGAATGATTCATATTTTGCATAACATATATGAGTAACCCAAATCTTTTACGGATGAGTACTATAAAGAATTAATGACACGTTCATTTTTATTAACATTTTTGTCTAAAAGGACAAGATGGCTAATTTCCAGCATAGAAGAACTCACGAATTCTATGGCTGAAGTTTTAAAGTTTATCTGTCTTTAATTTTGTGCAAGCTTAAGCTAATGTAATTAGGATTACTTTTTTCAGTTAATGTTGGGAATTATGATATAATTAAGGGTAGCGATACTAGAAATTGGGGAATTGACAGTAGATAGCCATCATTATGTAATGATAGAGAATTAAGCAATCAGGTGATGACTTCAAAAGTTAAAGGGCATGGTTAAAAGCTGAAACATGCATGCATGGCGTGATTGTTAAGAGTAATGATAATGTAATTTAATAGTGAGGGGTTTTAAAAATATTAATTTAAAAAAAAAACTTATTCAACGATGTAGTATTAACAAAGAATTACACCATGTATAAGTTGATTAATTCTATTCCAATTCTTATATATGTATTTTCAAATTCAATTTTTTGAAACCATTTGAGAGGATCGATGCTTTCAAGCCTGAAGGAGTAAATATTCTGTTGTCATACTCACGCCAACTACTCCATTAATCAAGAGAATTTAGCTTAAATTGCGTCATAATGGGGCTTATTGTAACAAAGTCAACCTCAAAATGGTTTTTATTTTGTGATGAATTGATGACTGGGCAAGTGATCAAGTAGGGACGGAAAAAAGCCAAAGAACTATAGGTCAAGCACTTTTAAGTGTTTCCAATAAAGATGTACAAGTTGGAATCCCCCTACCTCACTTAAGATGTTTCATAAAAAAGTTGGGACCAAAAAATAAATAAATAAATAAATCCAAGCCCTCTAAATATTTTGATACTAAACTAATTACATTTTAGGAAATTCATACTAAACTAATCTAGTTTGTATATAAAAAAAATTCAAACCCATTCATTTATATTACTATGAGTCAAGTCGAACATATCAAATTGGAAAAGTGATATTAAAAAGCCTAAATTTTTTTGTGGATTAAGAGAAAAAGAGATACATTTAAATTTTTAGGCAAATTACAGTAACATCTCTTGAGATTTTGTGAAATGAAGACCTCATATTATTTTAGAAAATGACACTCTACCCTTTCACTTCTGTTAAAAAATAACATTTCGCCCCTAACATTTGTTAGAAAATAACATTTCACCCCCTCCTCACCATTGTTAGAAAATTTATATTCTAACAATATGAAGGTCAATATTGTCACTTCGCAAAACCTTGAGGAATGTTGTTATATACTATAAATGCTATTATATAAACCAATTTTTGTATGTACATAAGCTTAAAAACAAGGATCTTTTAGTGATTTAAAATGCATCGGTTCAGGCACCTGTAAAACCTAACTTATTGTTGATTGAAAATTTTGAACCCAAATCCACCTCAAAAATTAATAATCTTAAACTATAACCCTTTAAAAAAAAAAAAAAAAAAAAAAAAACCCTATTAAACACGAGACATTGACAAAAAAATACATTAATTGTGTTGTATTTTTCCTTTTATGTAGGCTAATTTATAATAAGGAATACAAATCTTATATCCCACTTTTTGTGTTCCATTTTATTCTCTTCCAATCAAAAATTGCCACGCATTTTTTTCGTTCCTTATAAAAATAACTAAAGTTTAAAATGGAAACAAAACAGACACGTATTGTATTATAGTTGATAAAGTATAAAGTGGATAAATGACATTTTTCTTGAAAGGAAGTGTATATGTAGCCTCTATGTCAAATACAAATCATCTATCCCATATTTTGTATTTCACTTTATACTCCATCAAATGCAATATACCACGAGTCAAATTGTGTTTGATTTTTTTTTTTTTTTTTTCATTTTAAATTTTAGTTATTTTTAGGGAGAAAAAAAAAATTGTGATGAATTGTAATTAATAAAGTATAAAGTAGAACACAAAAAATAGGATAGAGGATTTGTATTCCTCTACCCCTTTTACGGAATCAGTATCAAAGAGCCCATCCAACGACACCTCCATCCTCACCTACATGTTTTGATTAATTTAATTCTCTCTCTCTCTCTCTCTCTCTCTCTCTCTCTCTCTCTCTCTCTCTCTCTCTCTCTCTCTCTCTCTCTCTCTCTCTCTCTCTTAACTTAACGTTACATTTTAGGTTTTCCTTTTTGTTTATTAAAAAAAAAATGTGAATTAAAAGAAAACATGCTTATTGGCTCCCCTTGAAATTTTTTTATGGGAAAACTATTCACAATTGATGCATATTTTAAGGGAAACAAATGTTTAGAATTGGGATAATCCATATTTTAAAAGAAAAATGTACATGATTGGGAGCTTAATGCTCAATCCTCTATCCTAAATGTTGAAACTTTAGATGTTAAACCCCCTAAAAAAGCTCAATCCATTTGATTTTTGTTTAGGAATTAGAGATTTTTTTTTATTTTTTTTTTAATGTTGTTATATTCAACTACACCCCCTTTGGCAAAATTTTCTAACTCTGCCACTAGTAACGATAACGATAGAAAGTAATGCTCCACTTAATCTTTTATTAGCATTACTATTATATTTTAATAAGTTGGCACATCCTAACCCTTCATTTATTTAAAATGAATTCTAACCATGAAATAGCAAGATAAAACACCTCTTTTTCTCTCTCCCTAACCCTAGCCACCACTCCCTCCTCCTCATCTATCATTCTCTTTTTCTTCTAGTTTAGGGTCACGGCCTACTCTCACCTCCATGTGAGGGTGATCTTAGCCAGATATGGCCAAATCTAGGCCATGTGGTCTTCTCCCTTTTCCTTTTCTGTTTTCCCCTTTTGTTTATTTTATCTTTTGGCATCTTGATCGGCTTCCTCCGAGCCATTACCACCACCCTCCATCTCCCTTGGTTTCCACCCTCCATCTCTCTCCTCAGCTCCGATCCAGTGATAGTGGGCTTCGCCAAAATCCATAAGTGGCTCGTGACTCCGATGATTTACCCCTCTTTTGACGGAATACTTGTTACTTCTAGTTGGCGACAAGATCTTCGGCAGCCGTGGATGATTAGTAGACAGCGGGTTTGGGGTTTACTCCCATTTCAAGCTTTTATCATCGACCATCTAGGTGACTTGGGGGTAGATTTGTCAAAGTTCTTTCTATTGGAGAGCCTTTATACCCGAATCGCATGGCATCCCTTGCCATGGATAATCCGATTCGAATTCTCAATTTATTGCTGCTCGGATGGGATCATGGCTCCAAGCCTTCTGTCGTTCCGGACATCTTCAGTTGCGGTTGCTCTTACTTTCTACCAAATGGTTGACAAGTTCTGTGTCCTTTGTTTTTGTTATTGTTGTTGTGTTGTTGTTAGCTTAGTTGTTGTATTTTCTTTTTCAGTTGTTGTTAGGTTAGTTGTTTTTTCTTTGTACTGTTTTGCCGCGCTTATTATAAGGTTTTCCGCCCTTGTTATAGGATCTGGATCCATAACGTATATCAGTTTTGCCACTCTCATTGTAGGGTTTGAGGCTATACTGTATAATCTTTTTTATTGCCAATAATGTCATTTTTATTTAGCGAAAAAAAAAATAAATAAATAAATAAATAACTATCCATTTCACTTTGAAATGGAGGTGATCTTTATACAAAGGGGATAAGGCCGTTAACAAGGTGGAGTTGGAGTCGAGGCCTAATAGAGTAATAACCGTACCTTTAAGTCTCACTTTGGGCCAACCTCTAATAAAAAGCCTTGTACGAGCCAAGCCAAGTCCATTTTCATGTTGGGGCCCATTGCCCATGGTAGTAAGTTGGGCAGCCCAGCCCAAAGTTGAGGGAAAAAGCGGTTAATGTGGAAGAGAAAATCATGAAGTGGACCAGGTGGAATGAATGTCCCAATTTTCATGGTATGGAATTGTAGGGGTACTCTAAAATTCTAAATCCCAATTTTCATAGAAGTGTTTTGGAATTGGTCTTATGAACTTTCTTTTTTTTTTTTACTGCTTTATATGCTAGTCATAACTCATAAGTTCAAAGAAATGTGCATTCTGTGGAAGAATTTAGAAACAAGTTGCTAGTTTACACATTTTACTATGGGTAGTGGCCGGGATTTTAATGAAATCTTGGTTAGTTTACATATTTTACTGGAGTTAATGATAAATTTATTTCTAATGGCTTCGAAGTGGTTTCAAATTGTTTAAAAAAAGAGAGTATATTATATGATATTATACATGAGAGAGAGAGAGAGAGAGAGAGAGAGAGAGAGATACTATTCTGCATATTATGTAATTGGTTAGAAACTAGTAAAATAAAGGAATCAAAAATTTTAGTTGATGTGGGACTTTTAAAGATCAAAGAAATTCAAAATAGACATTGTTAACTTAATTTATTTCCAATGGAGCTCAACTACCTAACTCAAGTTGCCCATCAGCCCATGATATAAAAGATGGCTTTTGCCAAGTAGCATCTAGTTTGACTAAAAACTCTGTTGAAATTAAGTGTACAATTAAGTTCTAATGAAACTTGGTGAACATATTGTTTAATTTCAATGAAATTATCTTCAGATTTCTTTCCAAATCAGCTAATAATATTATTTATTATTTATTTAATTTAAAAATCAATCAAAGATTTACCAGCTATAATATGTTACGAAGGATAAAGATGATATATGGTGAATTAGTTGTAAAAAAAAAAAAAAAAAATCTTGTTGAAATATATACCATTAAGAGTAGGTGTTGAACCCCCAAGGTATAGGAACATATCACCAATCAAACATCCCTCCAAAATTTTGACCTTGAGATCATTCCTAATGTTTCATTTGAACCCGCCCTTAATATAATCCTAGAATGCCTTTAATCATATATATATTTTTTAAAGTATTGGATCTCTAATCTAATGTGTAATAATTAATTAAGTAAAATAGAATCGTCATTTTTTTTACTCCTTATGTTAATATTTATAGATATATATAGTAATATAGGGCTGCCAAGTGATGTTGAATCGAAAAATTCTGTCAAGAAGTGACTTCAACTAACAAACGGAAATTACATTAGTAAATATTATTTTTGATGACATTGTCTTGTCATTTGTATTTGAAAAAAAAAAACAAAAAAACAAAAACGATCTAATCTACTTCTTGAAGCATTGTAAGTAACAGTAGTGCCATTAACTCCATATATCTCTTCAAAGGATCCAGCAAACACCATTTTCTTTATTCTGAGAAGGGAATGAAATAGTTAAAACAATGTAATAGTGATATCTAACAACAACATAAACAATAATAATAATTACAATATTGAAATCACGAAACATAATAGCAATATTAAGTAGCATATGCCCTAATTATCAAATACTTTTTAACTATGCAATAATGCTGTCCCTTTCAAAATTTTCTTTGTATGAACAGATAGTTTAGTATTGCACTAAATTCACTAGAGAAATTTCTTGTAGCTAAACTTTGTCCTAAAAAGACATACTTGAGGAACCAAAATTATGAAACAAAGTATTTTCTAATATATTAGTGTATTAGATTATACCTTCAATAGTGAATCCACGAAATTCTTCCTTGATCGGTTCATCCACAAGAATTTTCTTGGACTATCTCAGCTTGTTATGCTTCTTATGTTGTTTTCCTTCAACCATATTCACTAGCCATTTTGGTTTTCCAGTTGTGAACACAAGATACCCCATACCCAATCCGAGCAATAATCCACATCCGTACCCCAGCAATATGACTTTCCAATGAAACCAAAACTTCAAATCATCTTCTAGTATGGTTGATGATGGTAGTGATTGGTTTCCTTTGTCATCACCACAACTTCTTGTCAATGGAAATCCACATAAGTGCAAGTTTCCACTGTATGAATCATTTGAAAATGTATTGAACTGGTTACCTCGAGATATTGGTCCAACTAGACAATTTCCCGATAAGTTTAAAACTTCAAGTGATGTAACATCTACCAATTTGATTGGAATTTCTCCTGTAAGCTTGTTTGAGGAGAGATCCAACCATTCAAGATTTGTCAGCTTTCCTAATGATGAAGGCATATGACTTGCAAGTTTATTGTGTGAAAGGTTGAGCCCCTTGAGTGATTTAAGCTCTCCAATGGAATTTGGAATCTCTCCCTTGAAACTATTGTTCGAGAAATCAATAGTTGTAAAAAGATTTTGGATTTTCACTAATTCCATAGATAGCCCTTTCATGACCACCACCACAGAATCAAGATAATAGTTCTCACCTATATACTTCAATTCACCTTTTTCTGCACTTGCATTCATCATAGCTTTGAAATGATCGAACCAATTTGTTGGAAATTGACCATGAAACTCATTGTGAGAAAGGTCTATGATCCGTAAATTAGTGAAGGCAAATTTGGTCCTTGGATTGCCTATAGGACCTTGAAATCTGTTTTTTCGCAATACAAGAACCCTCAAGTTTGGAAGTGTTCCTAACCAATGAGGAAATGTGTCATTAATCTTGTTGTTACCAAGGTCAAGCACTTCCAAGTGTCTGCAATTGACCAATGATTGTGGCAATGCCCCTTCTAATTGATTGTCATTGAGGTTAAGACTTCTTAAGCTGTTGCCCCTAGCAAACGTTTTCGGGATGGTGCCAAGAAATTTATTATTTCGTAGATCCAACACCGATAAACTATCACTGAAGTTTCCCAAGCACAAGGGAATAATGTCACTCAAGTTATTATGAGACAAATCAAGGACTTTGAGAGAATTGATATTACAAATCAATAAAGGGATCATTCCACTTAATTTATTCCTTGAGATTGAAAAGAAGGAAATGCCTAATGGAGGTACTGGAAGTGGCCCTTGAAGCAAGTTGGAATGAAGATCAAGATATCCCATTTGTTTCCATGGAAGTTGGTCTATACTTGTCAAGAAGTTGTTTGATAGATTCAAATATGTCATCGTATCCTTCCCCACATCAAACATCCATGTTGGTGTATTGCCTTTGATTTGGTTGTGGGAAAGGTCCAACCTTTCTAAATTTACAAGGTTTCTTAAAAAGATTGGAAATTCACTGAAGTTGCAAGATGACAAATATAATTCATAAAGTTTGGGCAAGGTATAATTGACATTGCTGAAGGTGCTCAATGATAGGAGAGGGTTATGTGAAAAGTCGACCATTTGAAGGTTTTTCAGCTTCAAGAACATGTTTGACTCAACAATGCCACTTAAATTATTGAAGGAGACATTTATATGATAAAGGCTCACAAGTTTAGAGATCGACATTGGAAGAGAACCATGTAGGTTGTTATTACTCAAGTCAAGATACCTCAATGAATGATTTTGAAATTCATCAATATTCCCAATGAGTTGGTTATTATCCAGACATAAAGAATGCAAATGTGGCATGGAATACAACCAAGATGGCATTGTGCCGTTCAATAAGTTATGAGATAAATCAAGATGTTCTAGCTTGTAAGGAATGTGATTGACTAGTTCAGTCAAGTTTTTAGAAACATCTGAAAGTTGACCTATGAAATTGTTGAATGAGAGATCTAAGAAACTGAGTCGTTCAAACTTTAGGAAGGACCATGGTATTTGGCCACCAAAGTTATTATGTGAGAGGTCCAAACAAGTGATTTTTGTGAGGTTAAGAATAAGTGTTGAATATGACCTTGTGAAATTGCACCCACCAAGGTACAATTTTCTCAAGGACTTTAGATTGCTGATTAGATTGGGTAAGTCAATTGGAAATCCAGTCTCAGAGAGACCCAAGGACTTGAGGGGACTACTCCAATTATACTTTGGAAGAGAACCAATGAGATTCGGGTTGTAACGTACATCAAGCAAATGGAGGTTGGGGAAGTGGAATATATTATCTGGAAATCTCCCTTTTAATTGACAATCATAAAGACGAAGAGATCTCAAAGAAGAAGACAAATTCATGAAAAGACGTGGTGAAACTAAAGACATGTCAGCTTCAACAAAAAAAAGTTCACTTAGCTTGGTTTGGTTCTGAATAAGCCTTTGCAAACTTAGCTCATCTAGTTTCAAGTTGCCATTCCAAGAGAGATCAAGTGAAACCAATTTGGATAGATAAGCAATTTCAGATGGAACTTGGCCGGCAAAATTGCACGCTGTGAGGTTAAGATGCGTCATATTTGCAAACCAACCAAACTGAGATAACAAATTGGAGCCACTGAAATCATTGTATGAGAGGTTGAGTCTCTGGAGATGGTGAAGTGAGAAGAGGCTGCTATTGGAATGGATGGTGCCTTGAAGTTGGCTGCAACTAAGGTCGATGCCAATCACATGACCTGTTGAGTTATCACACGTGATCCCGTTCCATGCACAACAATTTGTACCATTTTTCCAGGAATCCGTCTTGGGATAAGATTGAATTCCATGAAAAATATCACAATGAAATGATATTAAATTGTCATGAGGAATTGAAAAAGAGTTCTTGAATTGGAGCAAAGCAGAGCTCTGGTCCGGATGGCATAATGGCATTGATGAAGGAGATGGAAAAGAAGACAAAGATGAAGAGCAATTAACTTGAGAAAGCAAGAGCAACAAGAATGGCCACAATGACAACCCCATATTTCTTTCAATGAAAGGAATGGGGAGATATTTCCTGTCTTTTTTGCTGAAAAGATATTTTCGGTCCTAGAAAGGAATGAGGATTTTTTTTTTTTTTTTTTTTTTTTATAAAATAGAAAGGAATGAGGATTAAGATGGCATGAAAAGAGATATTTATGTCATTATGCCGGAGACCAAACTATTCTAGTCATGTTCAGAGTATTGTTTCTTTACCTAATGTTTGGCATGATTTGAAGACTTTAGTTACCATTCTTGATGAAAGTCTTTTATTTACCAAAGTCTTGCAGATTCACTGAACTTAAGCCTAGCGTGAATTATGGAATATGAAGTACAGGTTGGAACTTGGAAGTGGGGCAGGCAATCAGTGATTAAGTGCCCACTATCCCGTTAGGCCATTCAGGCAATGGTTGAGGCCCTATGTAGGAGAAGCCACTAGGAGAAGGCCCAAAGTTAAATAAATAAAACTATTTGAAGTTTTAACGAATAAAACCTAAAAAATGAAATAGATAGAAGAAAATTTGAGATGTGTATATATTATTTGTCTCTATGTCATATGCAGGATTTTTAATTAACCCTCAACTATTTTTACTAAAAATCTCTCTTTTAGTAAGTTATGCAATCTTGTGTGTGAGTTCTAAACTCTTAGTCTTACTCTTTCACACACAAAAATAAAATAATTGAACAAACTCTCTCCATGTTAACACCAAAAATCCAAATTCATTATTATTTAAAATATTCTCTCTCAAAATACATTAAATAATTTTTAATTCTAGACAATATTTATTTTATTTATAAATATTTAATTGACATTTAAATATGAGAAAAGACTCCTGTTAAAGTTTATACCTTAGGTTTTAAAATGCAGATCAATTTTATTATGTTATCTAGACCATTTTTTCTTACTCAAATAGATTTTTTTTTTTTTTTTAAAAAAAAAAATTTAATATATACACTTACGCATCTTGAGTCAAGGAAACTTCTTTTGAAGGGAGGAAAATATTTAAGTTTTGACATCATCTTCTTGGCATAGTTTTCCTCCTCAATCATTATAACGTTAATTTACTCATTTACTGCTAGACTCAATGCAAGGTCAAGGTCAAGGTCTTTGAGGGTTTGTGAATTATTTATCTTTGCTCAGTTGTCAACTTGTCAGTATTCATTTCTTATCTTAATTGGCACGCACCAAATAATTAATACAACTTTATCACTCTCAAAATTATTCTTTTTATTTGCTTTGGTATCTTGAGGCTTTTTTTGTACTTTACTTTGTAACAGTACAGACTATAATAGAAATGTTGAAATGTGCTAATGGTATATACTTTATGCCTAATTTAAAAAACACATTTTTAAGCTCCTCTCCATACCCAACACTGCAAAATTTCATGTGAGGTGAGTAAGTGGGAAACCATGGAGCACAAGGGCCCATATGCACAGTGTAGAACTTGTCATATAGTTGTCTTGGTGGGAGAATATCTTCTTGTTTCTCTCAGAACACTCAAATGTGAAGAACAATCAAATGCTTTAGTATTCATAATATGGTTTCATGAATTATTAACAATGTTCATCATGAATCACGAATATTGTGCTCACGTGTAAGTCAATCGTGCATTTGCATATGGTCCATATGGTCCATTAGGCATTATTTGTTTAGTTATCCCATTCAATGGGGCAATTTGTCTTGGCCAAGTGTTTGCTCTAGCTAGCCATGGGACCATTAGTTTGCCTAGGACCGCAGTGGAGGTAGGAAAAGCTTCGTATGGAATGGACGAAAATGACAGGACATGAATCTTTACCCAACTTCATCATCAACAACTGTACGAGATCAAGATGGTGTAAGTGTGGCTCCATTTGCTTCATAGGATGATTAAAAATCCTTTTTTATTTTGCAGTATGACTGGCAAACAAGCAATAATGCTTCAAAAAAATTGCATCTGTAGACTTACTCAAGAATGCAATTTAATCTAATTGGCAT
>BKZX01021979.1:0-22848 GCA_014362285.1 Fagus crenata
TCAAAATCCCTAGGTAGGAGACTTTGATATGGGACAATTATCAGTTCAAACCCTATATCACCGTAATGTAGATGGAGAAGACCATGAAAAGAATTTCTCTTCCCAAAGCTTATGTTGTGAAAGCAACGCGGTATTGTTCCTGTGATGCCCCAAATTCTGATAAGTGTGTGTGTTTGCTAAGTCTCACATCGGGCAATTATTGGGTCGAACTAGACTTTATTAACAATTGCAAAGAGCCCCAATTGTAACTTGACTAGTCCTTTTAGGGTATAAGTGCAGATGTGGCTAGCGCTTTCCTTGGGTTGTTACAAATGGTATCAGAGCCAACCTAGTAATCTCGTGTGGGCTCAGACATATGAGCCCTAACGAGGACGTTGGGGATTTAAGTGGGGGAGATTGTGATGTCCCAAATTCTGATAAGTGTGTGTGTTTGCTGAGTCTCACATCGGGCAATTATTAGGTCGAACTGGACTTTATTAACAATTGCAAAGAGCCCCAATTGTAACTTGACTAGTCCTTTTGGGGTATAAGTGCAGATGTGGCTAACGCTTTCCTTGGGTTGTTAGAAATACTTAATTGTTACGCCCCGAACCCAGAGCATGAGCTCGACACGTGACAATGGCCGCACACCCATAAGGCGTGCCTTACAAGTGTGCCAGGCCTCACTAACAAATTTCAATACTAGCACCAAATGAAATTAAAATCTCCAAAATAATCCACTAATCAAGGATGTATCAAATAATTAAATTACATAACATCACTAATCCAAAATTTTCTTAAACAAAGGTCTCTCACAAAATCAAAAAAATAGCAATCATGATACGCTTGATAATCTTATCTAACTTTCTTCCCACACTACTCCCTTGCGACGTTTGCGCTAACTAATCCTCAGAATCTAAAATGGGGAAATAAATGGGGGGGTGAGCTGGGAGGCCCAATAAAAAACCAATATCCTTATCCAGTCGGATCAAACACACATTAGTTAAAAACGGATATACATAGGTAATACAAAATTCTCAAATGATTGTTTTGATAAAGCATTTGGTTTAGTTCACTAAATAAAATATAATTTCATTTGCAAATAGCAAGTTAAACATATTAAAAAATAAATACAGATACAGATATAGTTTCCAATACAAATATATATTCAAATACAGATTCAGATTCAAATACAGATTCAAATTCAGATTCAGACTCAAATACAGATTCAAATTCAGATTCAGATTCAAATACAGATTCAAATTCAGATTCAGATTCAGATTCAGATACAGATATAGATATAATACATATACCAAACAGTCTTTAATGACTACGGCCACATTATCCTTGTGACAAGGCCCAAAAACCACACATAGGTCTGTGGCAAACCCCAGAATGAAACTAGTTTCGGTACCAACGTATAATCCCCATTGGCGGGGCCCAGAACATAGTCAGACTGAGAGTTTTCAAATATCAAAACACATTTAAAATATATTTAAATTCCAAAACATAGTGATTTTCAAACCTTATTCAAATTATGTACAAAAACAAATCAATTTAACAAATAAGCTGAATAAAGATTCTTATTACATATAATCATATGTTTGATCCGAATTTTTGAAGTAAACAATACTTTACAAATACAATTATTTTTCTGATATTTCGAAACAAAGTTGATTTTGGCATAATAGAATAATAAACTATAATAATAAGTTTACAAATAGGAATATTTAATATATAAAATTGAGAAAATACTAGTTAAGGATAAAGGTTACTTACCTCTTGCAAGTAAAAATAATGTAATCCTTTCTATCTTCTCTTTTCAAATCTCACAAATCAGACCCTAATCAATTATACAATAATCAAAATACATTAATTGACATAAACAATACTATTTATTTAGCTACTGATTTATTCACTAGACTACCTAATATTGGCCTAAATATTTCTCCATGCTTTCACATCAATAGCTATGGCAATGACAAGAGTGAGCTCAATATTCCATTCGAATGTCTTCCAATAAGCACGTCCATTGGTCTCCTAGAAAGTGTAAACCAAGAAGGAATTTGGAGCGCAAAAACAACTAAAATAGAAACCTCATACAATTATAAAAGAGAGGAGAGTTCAACTTCTTGAGATAAAAAAAAAAAAAAAAAACAAACAAACAAATCTCCCTTCCTCCGCACCTACATTTAGATTGACATCACAATCATAAAACCTAAATGTTCTAATGTCGCCTTTAACTCAAACAACTCCCTCCACTGTTGCTTCATCACAGCCTCTTCATTCATGAGATAACTACTAGATAAAGTCGCTCTAATTTGGACTTCAATCCTGGCCATCTGCAAGAAAAAGTCATAATCCACTAAAAAGAAATTATATATGGATGATAATAATCTTAAAATGACATACACAATGAGAGAGATCTTAAAGTGTAATTCCTCAATACAGATTAAGTCATTATAATAGCTGGCAAGAATCACAACCTTTCTTATACATGTTGGAGCCAAAATGGTCATAGCACTAATCTTTGATCTTATCTAAATGAAGAATAAAAGTGCTACTACATACTACCCCTAGTAAATTTTTTGTTGGGTCAATATTCATCATCTAGTGCCAAAGGTGCCATACAATTTGATGAAGTTTAATGAATTCAGATATTTTACTGTAGCAAATTTATAGTAGCACGTAACAACGAAATAGATTTTGCTGGATAGTAGTCATACTATATGGTAACACACATCTTAAAGTTCAAAGCTCTTTCTTGAAACTGGCTCATCATATTCCCAGATGCTCAAAAAGTCAAATAAACCATTACAAGCTTCGTTCTCTCATTGGCAATAAGCTGAGGGGAGGAATTAAAATTTCCATAGCCTGACAATGGTTTTCTCATGTCTACCCATTTTAAACCCTTCCAGTTTCCTCTGTTAGACAGAACAAGCAAGAGACCCATTAATATATAGCAGCCAAATGTACCAATGAAACATCATTAGATTGCAAACAAGTATACAATAGCCTATAGAACTGAGAAAACTAGAAAAGGTAAAATATGGTATAAGACCCAATTCTTAACATATCCCCTAAATTCATCTCTCCCTCTCTCTCTCTCTCTCTCTCTCTCTCTCTCTCTCTCTCTCACTTTCATTGTTTACGGTGGCCTGGAACAAAAGAAAAGATTAGCAAAAAAAATACAAATTTCACTGACCTGCCCCATTCTAAATCTAAAATTTAAAAGGAAAAAAAAGAAGAAAAGAATAGAAACATACGGATAATCTTACCAAAAGTTAATGCAAAAAAGAAGAAGAATAGAGTGGGGAGGAGGCGAGAGAGGACGGTAAGGCTGAGGTGGAGAAAGGGTGAGGAGGAGGAGGAGGAGGAGGAGGAGATGGGGAAAAAGATGTAACAGATAGGTGAGAGGCGGAGGCTGAGGAGAAAGGTTACGAAGATTTTAGGGTTCTTAGATTTAGCGTACCATTTACCAACAAATTTGATTTTTTGTTGTTTGGTACTGTTTAATTTTTCTAATATTATTAATTAAATAAAATAAGTATTAACTAATAGGATAATAGCTAACATCACAATTGATGTATTTATGAAATTGATAGTATCTAATTTTTTAATATAATATATATATATATATATTTTAAATTATGATACAAATTAATGGGATGATAGGATACTATTATATATGATATTGGTACCATTAAATATGATGTTGGTACTATAAAATGTGATGTTAGTACCATAAAATGTGACACAAAATTAAGGTACAAACCAATGTGATGTTAGGTACCAACATATGTGATGTAAGGTATCATTATATGTGAGGTTGGTACCAGGTACCATTATTGTGATGAAGGTACTATCATATGTGATATTTGGTACCATTATATGTGATGTTGGTACCATAAAATGTGACACAAAATTAAGGTACTAATCAATGTGATGTTAGGTATCATTATATATGATATAAGGTACCATCATATGTGATATTGGTATCAGGTACCATAATTGTGATGAAGGTACTATTATATGTGAAGTGAATAAAAGTACTAAATAATGTGATCAAGGTACTATTATATGTGATATTGGTACCATCAAATGTGATGATGGTACCATTAATGTGATGTTTTGGTGACCTGTTATAGCAGGTTACCCATTTAGAGGTACGGTACCCACAAAAAAACTGTGGGTACTGTAGAATGACCCTAACCATTATTCATAAACCAAAGATACACATAGGTATTTATCACTACTACCACCAAAGATTTCGATAGAAATCGAGTATATCTAATGACACATACGGTTTGCCAGCCTTTTTTGGGCATTAAAAGCAAAATAATAACACCAATACATACAATCCTCAATCAAGTTGAAGGATCGTTGCCACCAATGAGGATTAATGTAAAGAACACTAACTACACCCATAAAGAAAATGATGTAAGATACCGAAAAACTTGAAGAGAAGACTAGAAGATCTACTTCATGCCATTTTTTGTTACTTGCCTCTGAAGTTTTTTGTAATGATGGAGGTGACTCATCTATCCTTGTGCAACTTTTCTCCAATGCTGGACCGCAAAGAAATGGATTTCCTTCGTAACTACTTTTTCCAAATTTCATGTATGGAAGTTCACCTGATAAGTTGTTTTAAGACATGTTGAAAACTCCCAAAAAAAGTGTAAATCAATCAAATTGTTCTGAGAAAGGTCTAAGCTCTCCAACTGATTCAAATTTGAGAATATTTTGGGGATGGAACCAATCAACCAATTGTAAGACAAGTTCAATGCATAAATTGAAGATAGTTGACCTAGTTGCAGTGGTATTTCACCTGATAGCTTATTGAATGACAAATCCAATAGAGACATCATATCAAGGATGAGACCCTTGTAGAAGTCAAACTTATATTTTGTCACAAACTCAATCTTAACTTGAACATGGTACTCCCAACCTATCTCTTGAATTTGAAAATCCCTCTTTAGAAGAGATTTATATGGGAGATAAAAACCTACGAACCAATAATAAGAGTCATTTGTATAGACAAAATCAGTATAATTTAGCTTCCCAAAGGTTATGTTGTGAAAGCAGTATGGTATTGTCCCAAAAAAAAGAGTTGTTGGAAAGATCCATTATGCCTATCCTCTTTAACCGACATAGCTGCTTCAGAATCATACCACTAAATTGGTTGCCACTCAACAAAAGTACTTTTAAGTTGGAAAGTCCATCAATTTCTTCAGGGATGCTGCCGAAAAAACTATTATCTCTAATGTCCAGTGTCAATAGAGAGGATGAATTTAGAACAGCTTTAGGTAATGATCCTGTGAGTTTGTTCCCTCGCAAAAATACGTGCTTAACATCTTGTAGATTCAAGCAAGTAGGTAACAATCCCGAAAGCAAGTTATAAGAAAAGTTTATTATATCATGTGAACCATGTACACATGGAGTCCAACCTTCGAAAAAGTTGTTACTCAAGTCGACAATCTGTGGTCCTTCCCTATAGTTTACTATCCATCTGGGAATCATACTTGACATGTGATTGTTGCTTATATCTAGGGCCGCCTAGACGTTTAGGGGTATCACTGGAAGAGTACCTGTGAAATGGTTATTGCTCAATCCCAAATAAGATAAGGATATGTTGAAGTGCTTTGAGAAAATTTCACCATAAAAGCTATTATTAGATAACCTCAAAATATCCAAGGAGGTGCAATTAGCAAACAATTCCATCGGTAACTCTCCCGAAAAATTATTAAATGAAAAATCCAATTTCTTCAAATTACTCAAGTCACTAATTGAGGCTGCTGGGAATTTACCGTCAAAATGATTTTGGGATAAATTTAGATATTCTAAGTTTGGAATTGTTAGTATATATTATAGGCTTATTGTAGGCTTATTGGGCTTTAGGCCCAATATACTTGTACTGCACACACTACTCTGCCTATATAAAGGCAGTTCCATGTATTAACCTAATTGCTGAATATATTATATAGAGCTATTTTTCTCACTTTCAGTCTCTCTTTTCTCTCTCTCTCTCTCTCTCTCTCTCTCTCTCTCTCTCTCTCTCTCTCTCTCTCAATATGGTATCAGAGCCACTTTCTTATGGCCTTCACTAGGCAAAATTCGGCGTTCCTCAGCTGCTACGGGTTTACAGTCTTTTCCCCGAGATCGCAAACCCTCTCGCCGTTTCTGCCTTCCTCGGAATCCTCATCTCCAAGTTGCTGTTCGACTCAAGCACAGCTCCATTGGATAGATCTCATCAAGATCTATCAATTGCCACCAAAATTGGCCGGATCTAGCCTCGCACGCGCCACCAACAGTCTCGGGTTCTCTAGCCATGTGCCGACCAGCGCCACCACGCACCCTCACGCGCTCCCACGTGCCTCACGTGCGTTCTCTCTCATCTGCGTGTCACGTCAACCCTAGTGATGTCACGCTGACGTTAGCCCTAGTGACGCCATCACAGTGATGTCAACCCTAATGCGTCAACACCACGTCAGCGATGACTGTCGACGGCGCTCATGATGACTGCCGCCGCCGTTGTTGACTGGACAAAAAAAAAACCACTGTCCTTCATGATTTTTTGCGTAGATTCCATTTTTGAAGTCCGTTTTCTCATCCAGCTCTTCCAGGTATAGGTTCTACTTTAGGTTATGAGATTACACATCCCATCACTGTTATTCTTGATGGTCCCGCTTCTTATCATGTTTGGTCCCAAAACATGATTGTTTTTCTCAAAGGGCCCTGACTTTGGCGTTATGTTACTGGTGACATTCCAAAACCAGTGCTTGGGTCTATCACAGATTTTGATAGTTCTGATAGTGACTTTGTAGCTGACGTTGTCATCCAAGTTGATGATTTTGAGGCACGTCTTGAGGAATGGGAAAGCATCCAATGCCGGATCCTTTCCTGGTTCATTAACACCTCTATGCCTACCATTAGCAATCTCCTTTCTCGATTGGAAACAGGTTAAGCGGCCTGGTCTTTCTTGGCCACTCGGTACAACTGCACTTATGACTTTGTCTTGGAATTTCATATTGAAGTTAAGCTCTATCAAATGTGCCAAGAATCAGGTCAGTCTATTTCTGATTCTTACTCACAAACTACTTCTATGTGGGAACAACTAACTGCTGCTGATCTACCACTCCGATATGTTGAATACATCGATCTTTTTGCCAAATACAAAGATCTTTGTCACTTCACACAGTTTATGAAAGGTCTCTGTGAGGACTTTGAACCTACTCGAGCTGCTCTGCTTATTCGCTCTCCTCTTCCTTCACTTGATGTTGCTGTCAAGGAGCTTATTTTTTAGGAAAATCGATGTTCTCACCATCATTTGTCTTCTTCAGATGTTGTCCTGGCTACACCCTGTCCTCCATCTTTTTCTTCTGATCGACCTCGTCATATTTGCACGTACTGTCACAAACCAGGTCATGACATCACTGAGTGCTACCGCAAGAAAAAGGATGACAAAAGGAAACAACATTAGTCCTGTGGTACTTTTCCTCGTCCATAAGCAACCGCTGTGAGTTCTGCCCCTATTGATGATCCTGTGGTCACTATCTCTCAACTTGAGAGTATGTTTCATCGGTATATGTCTCAACCTTCCCCTGCCCTTTTAGTCACCTCAGGTAACAAATCTTGGCTCCTAGACTTAGCTTGCTGTAATCACATGACTCCTCATGTTTCCTATTTTTCTCAAAAGACACCTTTAGCTCCTTCCCTTATCATTTACACTGCTGATAGCTCACATATGTCTATTAGTCACATAGGCACTATCTCTTCTCCTGATTTGACTATCCCTGATACATATCTTGTTCCGAAGTTGTCCCTCAATCTTCTTTCTGTTGGTCAACTTTGTGAACTTGGTCTTGATCTCCACTTTTCTAATCATGGTGTTAATGTGCAGGATCCACTGACGGGTAAGCTGCTTGGGACACGCCGTAAGATTGGACGTTTATTTGAGCAATGCAACTTGCAGATTCCCTCACATATGGTCTCTTCCTCTGTTGCTAGCACAACCAACTTATCTCCAGACTTATGACATTCTCATCTTAGTCTGTTAGTTTTAATAAATTTGATTGTATGTCTTGTCAATTTGGCAAACAAACAAAATTACCAATTAATAACAGTGACTCTTTCTCTTCTGCACCTTTTGATCTTGTTCATTTTGATGTTTGGGGTTCTGCTCCATTTACCACTGAGGGGAGATCTCGCTACTTTGTGATATTTGTTAATAATTATTCTAGATTCACTTGGATTTACATGTTAAAACATCGTTCTGACCTTGTTCCTATTTTTCAAACTTTCCACTAAATGATTCAAACTCAATTTTCTCACACAATTAAGGTTTTCTGGTTAGATAATGCCCAAGAATATCATGATAAATCTTTCCTCTCCAATTTGGATTCTAATGGCACCCTTCCCCACTATTCTTGTCCCTATACCTCTCAACAAAATGGTCGTGCCGAATGCAAACTTCGTCACATTCTTGATGTTGTGTGTACCCTCCTCAGATCTGCCGCTATCCTTGAGCGTTTTTGGGGTGAAGTGGCTCTCACTGCCGTTTACACCATAAATCGCATTCCCTCACCTACTACTCGTAAGAAATCTCTCTTTGAGTTACTTTATGACAAACTTCCAGACTATTCCTCTCTTCGAGTATTCGGTTGTGTTTGTTTTATCTCTCTTCCTTCCCATGAACGAAACAAACTTGAACCACGGTCTCGGTTGTGTTGTTTTCTTGGCTATGGTATCTCTCAAAAGGGTTTTCGTTGCTATGATCCCATATCTCGTCGCTTTCGTATCTCCCGTCATGTGGAATTTTGGGAACATCAAACTTTTTCTAGTCGCCAACATTTTCCCTTTATCTCTTCCTCCATGACTCCCATTTTTACTAATCCTTCCATTGACCTTTACCCTGACCTTGTGAGGAACTCTGCCCCGCCTCCTAGCTCTTCAGATGTTCCATCTTTGGTTCTGTCCCCAGCTATTGGCTCGCCTGATTCGGATCCTGCACCATCAACACCATCAGAGTCTCCCATAGATATACGTCGTTCCACCCGGGTAAGGGCTCCTCCTTCTCATCTTTCTGATTATCATTGTTACTTTGCCCTTGCTACTCTCCATGAGCCTCATACCTATCGTGAGGCTAGCACTAATCCTCTTTGGCAGCAAGCTATGGCTGATGAACTTGATGCACTTCACAAGACTCATACTTGGGACATGACCACTTTACCTCCTGGCAAGTCTGCAGTTGGTTGTAAATGGGTCTATAAGATCAAGACTGGGCTGATGGATCCGTTGAACATTACAAGGCTCGCCTAGTTGCTAGGGGATTCACTCAGGAATATGGCATTGATTATGAGGAGACTTTTGCTCATGTTGCCCGTCTTACCTCTGTTCGATCCTTACTTGCTGTTGCTGCTGTTCGTCATTGGCTTTTGTTTCAAATGGATGTGAAAAATGTATTCCTCAATGGTGATCTTCTTGAGGAAGTCTACATGCAGCCACCTCCTAGCTACCCTAATTCTCAGAATCAAGTTTGCCACCTTCGCCGTGCTCTCTATGGTCTTAAGCAAGCTCCTCAGGCTTGGTTTGCTAAGTTCAGTTCTGTGGTTGCTCAGCAGGGTTTCACCCCTAGTTCCTATGATTCAGCTCTCCTCATTCGTCATACATCTACTTGTATCACTCCCATTCTTCTTTATGTTGATGACATGATTATTACAAGTGATGACACTGTAGGCATCCGTGATCTACAGAAGTTTCTTAGTCAACATTTTGAGATGAAAGATCTTGGCACTCTTAGATACTTTCTCGGTCTTAAGGTCACCTTCTCTTCTGATGGTTACTATCTCTCTCAGGCCAAGTATACTTCTGATCTTCTCCCTAAAACTGGTCTCACTAATAGCAAAACTGTCTCCACTCCCTTAGAGCTTAATGTCAAGCTCAATACTACTCATGGTGAGCCTCTCTCTGATGCTACTTTATATCGACAGTTGGTGGGTAGTCTCATCTATCTTACTGTCACCCGTCCGGACCTTGCTTATGCTATTAATCTGGTTAGTCAGTTCATGTCTGCTCCTCGCTCCACTCATTATGCTGCAGTTCTTCATATTCTTCGGTACATCAAGGGAACGCTCTTTCATGGCCTTCACTTCTCGGCACAGTCTTCCCTTGAGTTACGCACCTATGCTGATGCATACTGGGTTGGAGATCCCACTGATCATCGCTCTATCACAGGTTACTGCTTCTTATTGGGTTCCTCTCTTATCTCTTGGCATAGCAAGAAACAGTTCGTTGTTGCTCGTTCCAGTACTAAAGCTGAGTACTGTGCTCTCGCCGATGCTACCTTAGAACTCCTCTAGCTTTGTTCTTCTAATTGATATGGGTGCTCCCGAGACCACCAGTACTCCTATTCACTACGACAATCGTAGTGCTATTCACATTGTCCATAATGATGTTTTTCATGAGTGCACCAAGCACATTGAGATCGATTGTCACTTCATTCGTCATCATCTTCAGCAGAATGCTCTTCACTTACTATCTGTCTCCTCTGAGGACCAGCTTGCTGATGTATTCACCAAGTCCCATCCATTGGGACGCTTACGCGATCTTGCGTCCAAACTCAAGATGGCTTCTTCGTCACCACCTTGTGTTTGAGAGGGGATGTTAGTATATATTATAGGCTTATTATAGGCTTAAGAAAGATTTGTAGGTGGTCACGACAAAATCAGTTGGGACCACCAAAATCAGTTCTCAGGTTACTATGTTTGACCTAAATACATAAAACAGAAACTGACTCAGTCATGACCACCTACAATATTGTATATACTAAAAAGAATTGGAATACACACTCGTATACATAATACATGAAATGGTGAAACATTCATGGTAGTTATCACAAGCTTACCTTATTATTCCTTGGTAAGAGGTCTGAAATTCATTAACTTTTTTGTAAATTGACAGGTACAAAGATCCACATCTCAAGTGGTCAATCTTTCGCGAAGCAAGTTTTGGTCATGGTGAACTCAAGATTGTAAATTCAACTCATGCCTTTTGGAGTTGGCATAGGAATGATGATGACGAGCCTGTGAGAGCCTGAGAGGTCTAATCAGTTCTGGATAACATCCCTCATCAGTTTAGGATCTATTGCTGAGAAGAGACATGAACTGAGGAATGTACTTATGGCACCTTAAAACTTGTTATGTCTGTATGCTGGCTTCACCTGAGAGGGGGGATGAATTTCTCTCGTGAAGGAGTAATTGTAAATATTGGATGATACAGTGTTATTCGTTTGTTAAGTCCAGTAGTTGCTGATTAAATCAGTGGAATACGATAGCCTTGCCTTATTATGCGTGTTTCAAGGGTTGGGACTACATTAGATAATTCCAAGCAGCCACTAGTGTTGTTTGAATTTTACTGTAACTCTTGTTGTTTGTATATTGACTGCAATTTATAAATTCCAAGGTTATTGTTATGGTACGGATGATGATTGTGTTGGAAAATGGTTAGGAGTGAATGAAAAATTGCTTCCTAAAAGTGAGCCAAGCAGACCCATGTGGGTTAGGCTCACATGTGGGTTAGGCCCAGTCCATTTTGTATTTATTAATACATTATTTTTTTCCAAATGTCATGTCTTTTCTGACGAAGAGGTGTGACTCTATCTATAAATAAAGTGTCCCCTCATTTAATAAAAATATACTTTCAAATTTTAAACTTGCTTTGAGTTAGTTATTTCCTACAATTTTGAGAGTCTCATTTGCATAAAGAGAGAGAAAGAGACACTTGTTACGTTCGTTGTGCACGGAGATTGCTTGTACTTCTTCTGCGTGCTAAGATCATTTTATTTTGGGAGACAGACGTCCATGAGTCTCAAAGCACCACTAAATTAATAGTGTGAGGGGCGCAATCTGTTTTAAGGAGATAGCATCAAACGCTAGACTTGATCTTTTCATTCTGCATTCACTGTGAGTTTTTATTATTTATTAACTGTGACAAATTTCTTATTGTTTTTGTTTCTTTTTACAGAATCACATGATATATACCCAACAATCTTAAAACAGATTGCTTTAATTGTATTGTGTGATCTCTGTGGAAATTCCCTGAAATTTATATATTTTGTTGTTTGCATAAACTGTGTGTTGATTAATTTACGTAAACTGTGTTGTCATCGTTATTTGCGAATTCTACCATACGGCACTTCCCGCAAACCCAGATTTGGTTAAAGCCTTTTAATCGTTGAAATCGTTGAAGTCAACGTTGGATGGCTTAGTAATATATTTATTCGAATTGTTTGGTTGGTATGCACAAGTTGTAACTTACCGTTTCGGTTAAAGTTATTGAATTCCTATGAGCGTTAAAACCGTGGTTTGAAAATTTTAATTTGTTCATTGTCTTTATTAACTTGTTTTTATATAATATTCATTATATGCGAATTTGTGATTGTGTACTGTTTGCTTTAATTGAATATATATTTACAAGTTTTGTTCTTTGATATTTGAAGAATCACATATGTGCTACTGTGCATTTGTGAACATACTGTTGTTGAAATTAATGTTTATGTGATTAAATTGATTTTTGAGAATTTTGTTTGAATAAAAATCTTGCTTAAACAAAATGTCTATCGAACATGTGTCTAAAATAAATTTGGAAAAAACTACCAATGAATGGTGGGTGGACACTGGGGCTACCCGTCATATATGTTCAGACAAGAAAATGTTTTCTACATATCAATCTGTGGGATATGGAGAACAACTTTTCATAGGAAACTCCTCGACTTCTAAAGTTGAAGGAAAAGGAAAGGTGGTCCTAAAGATGAGTTCTGGAAAAGAATTGACCCTCAATGATGTGCTGCATGTGCCAGACATTTGCAAGAACTTGGTTTTGGGTTCTTTGTTAAGCAAGAATGGTTTTCAGTTGGTCTTTGAGTCTAACAAATTCTTACTCACTAAGAGTGGAATGCTTGTGGGAAAAGGGTATTTAAGCGATGGGCTTTTCAAAATGAATGTGATGACCATCGTTCCTATTAATGAAAATAAGAATAAATCTTCTGCCTATTTGCTTGAGTCATCTAATGTTTGGCATGGAAGATTGGGTCATGTTAATTTTGGAACTTTGCATAGATTAGTCAATTTAAATTTATTGCCAAAATTTCAAATTGATACTAATCAGAAATGCGAAACTTGTGTGGAGGCTAAATTAACGAGAACATCCTTTCATTCCATTGAAAGAAGAAGTGATCCTCTAGAATTAATACATAGTGATGTATGTGATTTGAAATTTGTTCAAACTAGAGGAGGTCAAAAATATTTTGTCACATTCATAAACGATTGCACAAGGTAGTATTATGTGTACTTGCTAAGGAGCAAGGATGAGGCATTAGAGAGTTTCATTCATTATAAGAAAGAAGTTGATAATCAACTCAATAAAAAGATAAAGATTCTTAGGAGTGATAGAGGTAGAGAATATGAATCACATTTTGGTGAGTTCTATTCACAACATGGTATTGTTCATCAAACCACTGCTCCTTATTCACCTCAGCAAAATGGAGTTGCTGAACTGAAAAATAGAACCTTGAAAGAAATGATGAATGTTATGCTGATAAGTTCCGGATTACCACAGAACTTGTGGGGGGAAGCTATTCTTTCCGCTAATTATATTCTCAAGAAGTTGCCTCAAAAGAAATTAGACAAGACACCTTATGAATTATGGAAAGGCCGAACGCCTTCCTATCAATTCTTAAAAGTGTGGGGGTGCTTGGCTAAAGTGGCGATTCCTATTCCCAAAAAGGTAAAGATAGGACCAAAAACAATTGATTGTGTTTTCATTGGTTATGCCCATAACAGTAGTGCGTATTGATTTTTGATTCATAAATCTGATATTCCTGACATGCATGTGAATACAATTATTGAATCTAGGAATGCATCATTTTTTTAGGAAATATTTCCATGTAAACCTACATAAGAAACAAATTCCCTTAAAAGGAATTTGGAATCTACATCTAGTACCTCTCATGATTAAGAGTAGATGGAAGAGAGGAATGAGATTGAGCCTAGACGTAGTAAAAGGACAAAAGCGTAAAAAACGTTTGGTCCAGATTTTCTAACTTTTATGTTAGAAGATGAACCTCAAAGTTTCAAGGAAGCAATGTCCACGCTAGAGGCTCCTTTATGGAAAGAGGTTGTCAATAGTGAAATTGAATCCATCCTACAAAATCATACTTGAGAACTGGTGGATCTGCCATCTGGTTGTAAACCTATAGGATATAAATGGATATTCAAGAGGAAAATGAAAGCTGATGGATCTATTGACAAGTACAAGGCACGACTTGTTGTAAAGGGTTACAAACAAAAAGAAGGTGTGGATTACTTTGATACATATTTACCAATTACAAGAATAACATCCATTAGAATGTTAATTGCTATTGTAACGTTATATAACCTAGAGATACATCAAATGGATGTTAAGACTGCATTCTTGAATGGTGAATTGGATAAAAAGATTTATATGGAACAACCAGAAGGGTTTATTGTTCCTGGAAAAGAAAAGAAAGTGTGTAGACTTGTGAAATCCTTGTATGGATTAAAGCAAGCTTCAAAGTAATGGCATGAGAAATTTGACAATGCAATGATGTCAAATGGGTTTAGAATCAATGAATGCGACAAGTGTGTGTATGTCAAGAATACCACAAGTGGCTATGTCATTATATGTTTCTATGTTGATGATATGCTCATTATGGGTAGCAATAATGATATCATTAAAGCTACCAAAATGAAGTTGAATAGTAAGTTCGACATGAAAGATTTAGGTGTTGCAGATGTAATACTAGGAATTAAGATTACTAGAACATCTGATTGACTTGTCTTATCTCAATCACACTACATTAAGAAGGTACTTGAGAAATTTGGGAGATATGATGACAGTCCAGTGAAAACACTTATTGATGTAAATTTACATCTAACTAAGAATAAAGGGAATGGCATATCGCAATTAGAGTATTCTTAGATAATTGGCAGTCTTATGTATATAATGAACTGTACAAGACCAGATATAGCGTATTCTATCAGTAAGCTGAATAGATACATGAGTAACCCAGGGGAAGACCACTGGAAGGCAATAGTTAGGGCTTTAAGGTATTTGAAATACACCCTAAACTATGGTGTGCACTACACAAGATATCCAGCTGTACTAGAAGGGTACAGTAATGCAAACTAGATATCTAATACAAATGACACAAAATCCACGAGTGGATATGTCTTTACACTTGGTGGTGCAGCTGTATCTTGGAAATCTTCTAAACAAACATGCATTGCAAGGTCCATAATGGAATCGGAATTTATCGCTCTGGATAAAGCAGGAGAAGAAGCAGAGTGGCTTCGTCATTTCCTGGAGGATATGCCAATGTGGACGAAACCTGTGCTACCTATATGTATACATTGTGATAGCCAATCAGCGATTGGTAGGGCACAGAGTTATATGTATAACGGTAAGTCTCGACATATTCGTCGAAGACACAATACCGTAAGGCAGTTGCTCTCAAATGACATTATCTCCATTGACTACATAAAGTCGAAAGATAATATAACAAATCCGTTAACCAAAGGTTTGAGTGGAGAGCGTGTAAACTGCTCATCGAGGGGAATGGGTTTAAAGCCTATAATTTAAGTCCCATAATGGCAACCCTACCTAGCTGACTGGAGATCCCAAGATCTAGGTTCAAAGGGACAAACGAATTGTGTTGGACTTGGTAGTATCACTATGGAGATAACATCTTCTATCCATTCCTATGATGAAATAGTGATGCCTGTAAAAGTTTAGGATAAGCTATGCTTTTAATGATTCTTATACCTTGGAAATCCAAGTGGGGTAGCAACAGGATACTCTTAATAAGAAATCACCTATGTGAGTGTGAAATGTGGTCGCTTCAATGAGAATTTTAAGGCTGAATTCTTTAAAACACTCATGAAACCAAGAAGGTGTTAAGGGCCAAAATGAGCACAATAATGAGAACTAACTGTGTTCGAAAAGGAGATGTGTGAATTCTATTGTCTTGGTATACACAAACGGCTAAACGGTTCAAGACATCATGTTCACCGGTTAGCTAGTATATCCGATAGTCTTTCACAAAGGAAGGTTCAAAGCCAAAAGCTACCTCTCCCGATACAGTAACTTTTCTTCTACTCTTTCTGTGTCTGCATTGTCATTTGCATTGTATTTGTCAATTTCTATTCATGTGAGGGATTGTTGGAAAATGGTTAGGAGTGAATGAGAAATTACTTCCTAAAAGTGGGCCAAGCAGACCCATGTGGGTTAGGCCTACATGTGGGTTAGGCCCAGTCCATTTTGTATTTATTAATACATTATTTTTTTCCAAATGTCGTGTCTGTTACCCAAATATCAACCTAAGAGGGGGGTGATTTAGGTTGAGGCAAACTTTTTCGATTTAAATGCGGAATTAAAAACTATCTTCAAATAGCAAATGTTGATTTAGAAAATGTTTGATCACAATTCAATTGCAATATAGATATGATATGAAATCAAGCACAAGTATATATATAAGCAATTAAATATGTAAGAGATAGAGAGAGAGAAAATCAAACACGATAATTGTTATCGAGGTTCGGCTTCCGTGCCTACGTCCCCGCCTCAAGAACACTTCTTGAGGATTCCCAAATCCACTATTTGACAATCTTCTTTCGGGTGAAGATCAAAACCGTTACAAATCTTCCTTACACAGTGAAGAGTAACCACCGAGTGAAAAATCCTTTTCACTCCTTAGGATTTATACCAAAACTCACAAATCTTCTTTACACGGTGAAGAGTAACCACCAAGTGAAAAATCATTTTCACTACTTAGGATTTATACCAAAACCCTAACAAAATACTCACAGGTTTCAACAAAGTATTTGTTGTACAAGATAAGGCTCTCTTAAAGAGTAATTGTACACAATATGCTCACTCTAATAGTATATCAAGGATTTGATCAATATGGCTCAAAAAATGTTTAGAGAAATTTGATTTTTCAATCAAGGATTTTGAATGATATGAAAATATAAGCTTGAGAAAGATGGATTGATGTATAAGATGTTATCTTTTCTATCTTTGATTTCTCTTGTATGCTTGATATTAGAAATGAAGAAAGGGTAGTATTTATAGCCATAATTGTTTTCTTCCCATTATCATGTTGTCTTGCATTCTTCTTGATTTTCAATCAATCAAGTTGCTTTCTTTGAAAACTTTTTTTTTTTCAACCATAATTGATATGGTTGTCTTGCATTTGAATTTCAATCAAGTTGATTTCTTTGAAAACTTTTCTTTTTCAACCATAATTGATATGGTTATCTTGCATTTGAATTTCAATCAAGTTGTTTTCTTTGAAAACTTTTCTTATTCAACCATAATTGATATGGTTGTCTTATATTTGAATTTCAACTAATCAAGTTGTCTTTGAAAACTTTAAGAGATTTTTCAATTGATATGGTTGTCTTATATTTGAATTTCAAACAATCAAGTTGTCTTATTTGAATTTCAACCAATCAAGTTGTCTTTGAAAACTTTAAGAGATTTTTCAATTGATATGGTTGTCTTATATTTGAATTTCAACCAATTAAGTTGTCTTTGAAAACTTTAAGAGATTTTTCAATTGATATGGTTTTAAAGTTGAGCCATAAATATCAAATCTTAATAAACTTTACATAACCTAACTCTTACTTCTCATATGTCTCGGATCATTGTCTTTGAGCTTGATTTCTTTGTCTTGAGTCTTGATGACTTTGTTCTTCAATGGATTTGCTACTTGTCAACTTGCATTTGCTTGACATTTGAATTAGCCAATGTTGGTCCAATTAAATCAATAGTCAAAATTAAGTTTTAAAACATAAATCATTAGTTCATATGAAAATATCATTAATGAACAATTTAAAGTCATGGTTATCATCAAAACTACATGAATGTTCTTGGATTAATTAACCAATTAATAGGTATTGAAACCTTGAGACTAACAGTGTCTTTTCTGACGAAGAGGTGTGACTTTATCTATAAATAGAGTGTCCCCTCATTCAATAAAAATATACTTTAAAATTTTAAACTTGCTTTGAATTAGTTATTTCCTACAATTTTGAGAGTCTCATTTGCATAAAGAGAAAGAAAGAGACACTTGTTACGTTCGTTGTGCACAGAGATTGCTTGTGCTTCTTCTGCGTGCGAAGATCATTTTATCCTAGGAGACAGACGTCCATGAGTCTCAAAGCACCACTAAATTAATAGTGTGAGGGGCGCAATCTGTTTTAAGGAGATAGCGTCAAATGCTAGACTTGATCTTTTCATTCTGCATTCACTGTGAGTTTTTATTATTTATTAACTGTGACAAATTTCTTATTGTTTTTGTTTCTTTTTACAGAATCACATGATATATACCCAACAGATTGTCTTTCTCAGATAAAGTTACCATGCAAAGGTTTAACAATATTAGTTCCATATAAAGTTTAGAGGGGTGAATAGGTACACAATGTACTTGCCTTGAAACTTTGTGATTATACTTGTTCTAATGTAACAACTTGTTTAAGAACTTGTATTGTATTTCAATGTTGTAAGTTTTTGTCAAATATGATGATTGACCAGCTCACTTGTGCTACCAGTTGTTAAGAACTTGATTGTTGTGATCAGTGTGAAGTGAGAATGCTAATATTTGCAACAACAAAAAAAAATTAAAAATCTTTTTAATACAGAAGTCAATATACAGGTAATTACACAGAACATCTTTATTCTTGTGACTGTGTATTCTTGATACCTAATAGCAATGAGGCTCCTTATTTCTCATTCGAGTGTCAACCATTATCTTTTCCTGTGTTCAACCTTTTTTTTTTTTTTGGATCGAACATGAAAAGTAGTTCAGTTTCTAGACTATTGTTCGGCAAAAGTCTGCTTTTGTGGTCCAAAGAAAATATTAGAAGTTACTTGCACTAGCACCACTCAAATACACCATATGCATCACAAAATCCACTGTGTGACTAACTTGGATATACTTATCATAAAATCAACCAAATAAATTGACAAAATTAAGCAGATTGCTCAAAGGCACAAATTGCAATATCAATCTAGTCATAAATTAAGACATCCTTTTGATTAGATTGATACTTACAAAAATACATATAGTATTCAACATGGCCAAATAAAAAATAAAAAAAACATAACTCCAACACTATCATATAAAGTCATGGCCATTACAAAAATACAACTCCAACACAGTCACATAATGTATTGAAGTTTTGTCACAAACTGACAAAAGTGAGCATTGATCCTTAGAAAATTGAGCATTGGCCACATACATTGACATATCATAGGTTCAATGCAGATTAGTCAACCATGCATGTTAGTTTATGTAGTTACGTTGGATTTTGGTCTTGCCACCAGTTGAAGCTAACTTGACATACAATAGGGTAGTCCTGCAAGCACCACAATATGGTAAGTTGGACTTCCCTCACTTCCATGGCAGCACTGAGAAGCATCAGTCCTTATGCCACTTGCACAAATCCGCAGGCTTATACAGTGACAATGGAAAATCAAACAAATATACCAAAGACCTGAGAACTCATTTCCTAACTACATGATGTGCTTATTTTAACAAAGAACCTCAGACAAACAAATACCCAAAATTCTGGTTGAATTTGTCCAACAAGAAGTGATCATAGTTGTCCAACAAACGACACTCTGACATCCGATCAAATGCACGAAGTGCACTTTTTGTAGCTCCTCCACCATATTTCACAATACAAGCATGAATTTGACTCCCAAATTCAAAATTTGATCTCCTACTACACACATAAATAGAATCGTCAAACTCAAAGCCTCATTATCCGATCCAAGTTCCAAGTATCCATCATCAATAAATGTGGTCCAAGTAACCACGTTCTTCTTTGGCATTTTATCAAACACATTACGAGCCTTGGTTAATGTCTATTCCCCTCACGTTTTACATGCTGGAAAGCCACAGAAGTAAATAAACAAGCCTTAGTTCTAGCCAATTCAAAGATATGCCCAACTTTAGATAGATCATAGTCACAAGATCGAAGAGCACGAATAACCATAGCAGAATCTCCTTCAAAAACCATATTAAAAGGAAAAACATCATCAACAAATTCCAATGCACGAAGGCAGCCAAAGCTTCTGCCTCTTCAGCATCAGTTCCCCCTTCCTTAAGAGCACAAAAGGCAGCCAAGAATTCCCTCACATAATTTTGAATCACAACCCTCACTCGATTTAAGTAAGTGAAAACTGTGGAGACCAAGATAGCCCACATCGAGAGAGACCACGCTGAGGCTTAACCCCAGATCTTTGGTAAAGCAGCCTTGCATGAACAACTCTCCACGCTTGACGAACTCAGCCTTTATGGAGAAGGATTGAGAGAGGAGAGTAATGGATGAGAGTGCTGGAGATTGAAGGAGAACAGGGAGTGAGAGAGCTCAGAATTGAATTAAAAAAACAAAACTTGATTTGCCGGTAACAGGTTTACATCTTTAATGATAATGGAAGGTCAAGATTAAAACAATCAAAATAGAGGGTGAAGATTTTAGTGGGTATGGTACCTCCAAAAAAATTCGTGGGTACTGTAGAATGACCCAGTCAGGTATATCATAATCAAGACAACTCAATTATTATTAAAATAATTTCTATGTCAAGAGAAAATCTTTAAAATGGCTCATTGGCTTATACTAAAAGAATTAAGTGTCACAAACATATGATCTAGCCGTTAAAAATATATTGATGATGGAATTTTTACCCTTGAATGGTAAGCTTCCAATAAGACCAGTAAATCTTAAGTTGAGAACCTCCAAGTTGCTTAGATTAACCAGTTCTACATCACCGGTGAAGAGATATGTATTATCAGATTGAAACTAATAGTACAAAGGAAAGATCTAGTAGAACTAAACACATTTCACATTGGAATGGACAAAAATGGACCTTGAATATTGAAGGCATACTATTGGGATCGTTTGCATTTATTAAAAGCATTTTGCACTGATTGTCGATAAAGGAAAATATTGGTTATAAGATTTCAGTTTTGTCTAAACTTTGTCATGGTATTGTTGACGAAGAAAATTCAAATATGCACGTACCTTTGCTAGAAAGAGGTCCTTCCATGGTATTGAAACTCAGGTCCAGATATTTAAGAACTGGGAGGGCACCCAAGAATCTTTAAATTTCCTTGTCAAATTGATTTTGACTTAAATCTAAGTGTGTTAGCTTGCTCAGCTTAGACAAACAGTTGGATTCTGATAAAAAAATAAAATAAAATAAAATAAATAAAATATCCAATCGTTAATATATTGAGTCATCAAAGAATCAGACGTTGTCAAATACATGAATACAAATACATGCATGTTCATGGAAACGTTAAAATTGAACCAATGAAACTTAAAATTTCAATTAACTTTCACTACTCCCCTTATGAACTAATTAAAATCAATTATTTTTATTTCCTACATCCAAACTTACTTTGAAATCTTTTTTCAACCAATGAAAATCATTCTTTTTTATAACTCCATTAAAAACGCTTGTTTTCACCTTAAAAATAACAAGTTAGACTTTAAATCCTATAATGACTCATTATGATGTGAATGTTTATACTCAGTCGAGTAGGATTTTTATGAAAATGCATGCAAAATGAGTGATTATTCAGTAGTATCATTTATTTGTAATCCGCTGAATAATTTTCCATGCAAAATAATGATTTTACCCACTCCACATATAAAAGGACCATTTTTTTAATTCCCATTTTGGTACTTTTGCTCATTGAAAAAATTGACTTTTCCTCAGTATTATGAAATGGGGTGTTTACCACTTGTTAATAGTTTATAGTAATTTCCAATTTATAGCTCTAAAGCTTTGCTACAAATTTGGAAAGATCAGGCAATGGATGAGAGCAGGTTGCCTTTAGATTATTAGTGACACCTTAACTGACTTGCGAGTGTAGGAAACGAAATTTTTTAAGCCAATTATAAATTTTCATCTCCTTTTTTTTTTTTTTTGGTTATAGCATGTCATGTCAATATTTTTTATTATTTTAATAAAATCATAAACCACATCAATCTTTAATCCATCACTTAACAGAAAAAACTAATTTGACACAAGTATAAAAAGTTGAGAACCAAATTGACACATTTAAAAGGTTGAGGATCATTTTGACACGAATGCTATCGATTAAGGACAAAAATGATACATTTTAAATGCTTGATTGGTCCTTAAAATTTATTCATTAAGAGTTATTGGTTCATAAAGTTTGAAATTAGCACTATTGATCCCTGAAGATTTTGAAATGAGCGTTATTGGTTCTTCCATTCAAGTTCGTTAATTTGTTTGTCTATGTGATTAACAGAGATGATGTGACATTTTTTAATATGATGTGGTACAATAAATTTTAACTAAAAAAAATAAGGGTAAACTACATTATTGGTCCTTAACGTTTACCCAAGTTACACATTTGGTCCCTAACGTTTAAAATAGGCAGAAATGGTCCCTAACATTTCAAAACGATGCACCATTGGTCCTTCCGTTAGTCTTCGTTAACTTGGTGTATAAGTGGCTAACGGAATTATGACGTGGACAATTTTTAATTGACATGTAATTTTTTTTTTAATGACAACTAAGATATGACATGGCATACCCATTTAAAAATAACCTAATCCAAAAAAAATTAATCCAATCCAAATAAAAAAAAAAACCACCCAAATTAAAATTAACTCACCCCACCCAAATCAAATTAACCCTAAAATTAGATTTTAACGTTATCTCCTTTCTCAGCCTCTTGCCTCTGCTTCCTCTCTCTCTCTCTCTCTCTCTCTCTCGCCTCTCTCTCTAAAAATCTCTTCCATGAATGGT
>BKZX01021982.1:4207-44518 GCA_014362285.1 Fagus crenata
CCCCCCCCCCCCCCCCCCCCCCCCCCCCCCCCCCCCCCCCCAAATATGGTGCTTTTCATGTTTGATTCGAAGGAGGAGGGAAAGCTGAATCCTTAAAAAGGAAGCGATGATCAAAAAATGACAGCGTTACATTTTCTAATTTTTTTTATAAAGAAATTTGGAGAAATTACGTTAATACCCCCGAATTTATAGTGAAATTACACTTAGTAAATCCTATTTTTAAGAAAAAAAACTTCGCCCCCAAAATGATCAAAATAATTGACACTCTACCCTATTAATTTAGCCTTTATTTAACTATTAATTGCTACAAATTTACTTCTTAAACCATCATATTTCCAGGATCATGCCTATAAACTTATCTCCTTCCAAATTTGATGTAGTAGATTTATTTTAGAGATAAGTATGCTTTACTCACCTATGATTTGATCCGTTTACACGTTGCTTACCTGTGATTTGAAAACTAACACTTTGCCCACTTATGATACTCCCTGTTAGCTTCCGTAACCCATTTCCTTGTTTTCACAATTAAAAACATAATAAAAATAAAAACATAAATTTTGCATCAAAATCGACTCTTTCTTTTGCTTGATATTTTTGTATGTACATAAATGGACACAAGAGATTCAGATGCTTCGTTGGATAGAGTGGTCTGCATTGTTTTAATTGAAGCAGGAACATGGAAGAACTCAACCAGGTGCTAATCTTAGTATTTGTTTATATCCTTCATATTGAGACAATCTCATCCTCATCTACTCTTGTGGCTACACCAGCTAAATGTCAGGAAGATATCTCAACATCATCAGATAAACATCCCGCCAAAGAATAAGCATACTGTCACGCCCTGAACCCAAGGTGTGAGCTAGGCACGTGACAACAACCGTACACCCAACAATACTTATCTTACCTGTGTATGCAAGACCTTAACAAAGTTCAAAAGCTTTGACTAATCCTTCATAATTTAAAGAAATTGACAATTCAACAATAATTAGTCTCCAATGAATTAACAGTTAAAGGAATCTTCAAAAATTACAACTGATACAAATTCCTCGAATATAAAATAAATCTTCTAATAACCACATAACGATGTATCCAATATTTATTAGAGCCAAAACCTAATCTCTCTCACATCACCTTATCAAGAGCCTCAAGATTGCTACTCCTTATGGTCTAAAATGGGGAAAAAGGGAGAGTGAGCTGGGAGGCTCAGTAAATAACCATAGTTTGAAAAAGATGGATAAAGTATATATTCAAATAAAATAGATTACTTTTCAAAGGATAAATCTCATAGATTTAAGAAAATGTATCACATTGCAACGGAAAATTATATATATATATATATATTTATACTATAATTTAAAACCAAAGCTTTTTTTACCTCTTGATAAGGTGATGTTAGATCTTTTTTTTGATTGACTTCATAAAAATTGGACACATCAGCTTTTTAGTCCTCACAATTTTACACATCATTATAACTTCTTTTTATTAATTTTTAACCTTCAATAACATTTGTATCCTACTCAACTACTACTTCCCGAGTCCCAACTACTACTTCTCTCTCAATGACTATTGCTTCTCTCTCAACCTCTTCTCTCTCAGTTCTGGTCTTCCTCAAATTCCCCACTTCTCCCTCAATTATCAATCTTCCTCAAATCCCCTACTTCTCTCTCACAATCCTCCAATACTGAATTGAACGGATTGGAAGCAAATCTGTGATATATGTATGGTCTCAGTTCTGCGTTAATGGAGAGAGTAGTAGATCTGTCAGATCGGTGATGCTTGCTGAGTTGTCGGTCCCTATAGATTGAAGAAGTCTAGGCTGGATTCCAATGCTTAATTTTTATGTATATTGGAGAGTTGGCTTAATGCTTAATTTGATTGCAATGTTAAGAGAAGGGTTTGGCTTTTGATTGCAATGTTTCATGTGGGTTTTGACTCTGGGTTAGCATATTTTCTATGTATATTTACACGCAATTTGGGTTAGCATACTTTTTTACCCTCTGCTTGGTTGGTGTGGAAGTTCAAGAAGGTAAAAAATTGGATTTTTTTTTTTTTAATTGTTGAGTAACTCTAACTTAAGAATTTAACGTTAATGTTGAATTTAGCATGATTAAATTGACTTGGTTGAGGTGAGTTTTCAGCTTTTGGGAATTAAAATCAACATGAAGTTTAAAATTTGTGAAAGGATTTAATTGATCGGTTTTCAACTTTTTGAGTTGAAAGTGTTTGTAGGTAGTTCTTTGATCACATTATAATATTATATGCAAGGAGTGCTTACAACAATAATGCATGGCGTGTGTTTGATAAAATGCCTAAAAAAGTATTGTGTTATGTAGAATGTTGTGATAAATGGTTTACTTATTATAGTAATGCTCAGGATCTGTTTTTGGAAATCATAATAGTGGAATTAGGCCTAAACATTTGCTTTACATTTTATGTTTAAGCAAATGGCTTGAGAGGAATCATGATAGTAATACTCGGAACTTAACTTGATGCAAATGGTCATTTGTTCTTTTAGCACCAAGGAAAGAGGCAGAGGCAGTTTATAACACTCCAATGCATAAAACAAATATATACTTTGTACTAGCTTTTTTTTTTTTTTTTTTTTTTTTTCTTAATTTTTTTTTTTTTTAAACATAGCAAAACAAGAAAAATAAATTAAGAAACAAAAGTAGAACAAACAACAAATAGATGAACCATGTTCATTTCAATAACCATGGGGATGACGACCCATCAACAATAATGGAGTCATAATAGTTTGTTTCATCCCCTACTTTGTCTCTTTAATCTATTCGTTTCTTCATTTAAACTCTGTCAAACTTTCAATTTTAGATCACTTAAAAATTTGTCTCATCTTTTTTCCACGTCTTCCTTTTTGGATTTTTGGGAAAGGGTTAAGCTCGGCAAACTAGTTTTCATGCTTTTTCTTATTTGGCCCTTTTTGTACGGTTTTGTTACCCCTTTTGAATTTATTATAATGTTATTATGTTTTTTACTTATCAGGTACACGCACACAGCCTTTTTTTTTTTTTTTTTGTAATTAATAAAAACTTTACATACACACTTTTTTCATAAGTTATAATAACTTTATTGAAATAAGAACCAGAATTGTTTAACTAGAAAAAATTAGACTTCAACAAACTAGACTCTTATATCTATGAGTTTAAAGCAATCATTAAAAATTATATAAATCAATACACATCTACAAGTGCTCCATTTCTTCTTTTAGCATACAAAGGTAAAAAAAAAAACAGTTGTATGCTCTTCAAACTTTAATAACATCATTATACGCATAGCCAATGCATTTCTTTTAAACTTTATTAACTTTAATACATTTTACCCTATTTTTAATTTAGTTTTTAAAGCTTATGTTTAGTAGCTTTTCTGTGCATTGCACGGGTTTGCGACTAGTATATATATAATTTACAAGGTGTTCAAAACACCAAAAGTTTCAATGTACTTAAAACAATGCTGTCGATTGGATATCATGTGTTTAAGAAAACTTTATAACTATAGTAATGCTATATCCCTGGGACTAGGCCCAGAACCGCACATAGGCCGGTGGTAAGCTCCAGAAGAAACTAGTTTTTGTGCCAATGTATAACCCCTATTGGCTGGGTCCAAAATATAGTTAAATGGTTTAAATTCTTTTCAGATTCAAATTCATTTCAGACAATGTCAAAAGATCATATTCAATAAAATCATAGTTCAAACAAATATTTGGTTCTTTCACAAAATTCAAAAATACTTGATCCCAGTTGAAGAAACATAATTTTCCAAGTAACCAACTGAATCATATACATTAATAATATTTCACAAAGAAGATACTTTATTTCTTTTCTTTAATTCAGTGTATCTAAAATAATTAAAATAATATTCTATAAGGAAATAAAAAATGAATATTTCATAAATAAAATAGGGAAGTTTTTTCAAAATATAGCTAGCTCAGAAAAAAGTTACTTACCTTAAGTAAACTTACAAAATTTCAATATCTCTCTCTAAACCTTTCCTCCTTCTAAAGATCCACGATTCCAACCTAAAACCAATTATACAATAATTCAAGAGTGCAATACATAGGTACTATATTAGAAATTTGTTTTTCTTAGATCTTAATTGTTTCACTAAAAATCTCAATGGTATCTGGCCACTACAGAAGTTTAATTATAAAACCCCAAAATTAACCAATTTAGTCAAATGGTAATTTCCTTATAAGAATACACCACCTCCTATCTATCCCAACTTCAATGAATTTGTGAATTATTACCTTACTACCTTTAACATGAAATTTCCATGAAACTCCATCTCTCTCTTCTTCTTCTTTTTTTTTTTTTTTCAATGACTGATTTAATAGTAGCCTAATATTGATTTGAGATTTTGTTTGTATTTCTCCCATGACTCCACGTCAGTAAGCTAATAGGTGATGAAGAAGTTATTTATTTATTTATTTTTTTAAACCTGATCTCACCTACCACAACCTATTAGAAAGAAAACTCACCAAAATTAATATCCTTGCTATTGATCCTAAAACTAAAGCCGAGTCAATACTTTTGCCAATATCCTAGAATTATGTGCATTGATTCACACTAATATATATACATAAAATCATAGCAGTGCCTATGGAACGTAAGATTAATTACTCCAACAATTGGGCGGCATTATATTTACTAAAAAAATAATGTGTTAGGATTCTTACCTTAAAAATTTGCTAGCCTCCTCTCTTTAAAATCCTCAAGCAACCTTCTCTCTATGATTATTTGAGTCAGAAACAAGTAATAGATTTTATGGCGGCTAGGATTTATAATCTAGAGTATATATATTACTAACTCCCACTGTCAAAATTACTAAGTTGACCTTAAAAATAAACCCTCTTGTTTTATTTTTTTTTATTTTTTTGGACCGGGTATTACACATACGTTTCATCCTTCAATGTAAATCTCAATATTAGTCGAGGTGTGCGTATCTACGGAACGTTAGCTTGGACACCCAAAATTATAAAAAAAAAAAAAAATGTAAATCTCAATATATAAAATGTAATTTGTATTCTCAAAACAAATATATACTAGCAGCAGCTCTTCTGTGTTTGACACATGAAGAAAATAAAAAAGATAGGCTCTAAATATTTCTCTTATACTTCAAGACCATTTGATGCTACAAGTGGGGTTGCGTTGTGCCTACTGCCTTGACATAAGGAGATCACCTCCTTGCTATAAGTCATGACTACAACTCTTACCAACTTTGAAAACATTAGTCTAATTGAGAACAAAATTTCAATAGTTCTATCCGCTATTTTCCAACCGTAACATCCATTAAGTTTCACCCCAAAACAAATTTCAAACCCCACAAACAATCTTCACAAGTCAAAAACCCAAAACATTTTTAAATTCTCAACAACACCTCCACAAATCAAGACCCCCAAATCTTAATCCTAACCATCCATTCCTAATATTAGCGCTAGACAGCACAGATCCAAAAATTGTCATCTCCTTCAACCACGACACCAGGGCGACACACCAAATCGAAGAGTGGAAGCACTAACTGAAATGGGTGAGACAAAGATTTGGGCAGAGATCTCAATCTTTTCTCGGACGGAAATGGGTGAGATGGTGGGTGGGTTTAGAGGAGGAATGTGGGTGTAGCTTGATCTCAATATTTGGCCAAGGAGGAGGCGTGAGAAGAGAGAAGAGAGGAGGCGTGAGAACAGAAAAAGAGAGAGAAAGAAAAGAAAAAAAGAATGAGTAAAAAGACATGTTACCCTTATTTTTAAGGAAAAATCATTGAGTTGGAAAAGGGCTGCTAACGGAGTGAATCGGATAAAATGTTAGTTTTGAAATTATGGATAGACAACATGCAAAAGAGCCAAATTACATGTGAGTAAAATGTACTTATTTTTTTATTCTATTTTCTTCAAATGTCTCTTCATAATTTTAAAGATTCAATATGTTTTTTTTTTTTTTTTTTCCTTATGAGTTTTCTTTACATACAAGCATTTCAGTATTCATTTCAAATATACAACTTTGACAATTTATAGTGTTTTTGTACTATTATAATTAACTTTTGCTAAGAATCACACATTAATCATATAATTATTTTACTAAAACCTTGTCACCTTAGTTAAATACTTAAATGTGAAAAGACATACTCCTAACAGTTGTTAATTAAAAAAAAAAAAAAAAATCATATTTAAAGAAGGACAAATTTTTTGAACTGTTTTTCTTTCGATAAGATGCTATTTTACAAACACGTATAGTATATTTAAAATCCAAATAAAAATATTTGAAGAGTGGACGAAAGCTGATGGCAAAGAAATGTATGAAAACTCTTATGTTGGTCATCATCATGGAGCTGTTAATCCTTATTCCCATGGAAGTTCAAGTTAATGATTATGTACTTGCTTTGTTTATTGCTCTTCAATTCCCATCTACCATTTATTTAGGTCATTCTACAATACTCACTTTTTTTGTGAGTTTGGTACCCACTCAATTGTTATTATCAAATATGATGTAGTTGTCATCATATGTGATGGTAATGCTATTCAATGTGATGTTGGTACTCTCCAATTTTATATATATTAAATTTAAATAAATAAATAAAAATTTAGGATATCAAGTAATGTGATCATAAGTACCAACATATGTAGAGTAATTACCATCATATGTGACACACTAATACTATCAAAGTGATGTTTTGTCTATTAAAAGTACTACTTGCACACACAAAAAAAAGTGTGGTAAATAATTTGAAGGTGGACACTTTATAAAATCCAATTATTTTTTATATTTTATACCTAATAATTTAAAAAAAAAAATATTTGAGGGTGGACACTGGCCCTAGAGTGGATCCGCTCATGAATATTGTACCATTTACTAGTTTGTCTAAATGAATATACATGTCAAAAACCTTGTAACTCAACTGATTGCCAACACCAAGTGTTTTCTAAATAAGACATCCACGTCAAAAGTGAATAATATGAATATTGATACTACAAGTATATTTATATGACACACTTAATGCCCCTTTCAAAGTAATATTTTATCTTTCAAATAATCTTTCATGGGTGCACATATTGTGACTAGCATAACCCTTCTTCACTTATTATTATTATTATTATTATTTTAAGGCTATGTTACAAACTACACGCTCTACCTTTAGTCAAAATTCATTTAAGTGATATAACTTTAATTTTTTCTCATTTCAGTAGTCTAACTTCCATTTCTTTTCAATTAAGTCCACTTTTGTTATATAGGTTTCTGTTAAAGTGTTCCAAAATGATGTCATTTTAGTAACAAATTCATAAAACTAATAAAGTTACAGTGTATAATTTGAAAAGAAATGAAAGTTAAATGAAAGTTAAAATAAAATTGATCTTAGAGAACTGAAATGAAAACAACTAAATTAGAGGATTGACTTCAATTTTGACCAAAGTATGAGTCTTTAATTTATAATTTAGTCTTTATTTAACTACTAATCACTACCAATTTACTTCTAAAACCATCTATAAACTTATCTCCTTTCATATTTGATGTTGTAGATTTATTTTATGTTCTTCAAATGTCTCTTCATATTTTTAAAATTTCATTTTTTTTTTCCCCTATAAGTTTTCTTTACATACAAGCATTTCAGTATTCATTTCAAATATACAATTTTGACAATTTATGGTGTTTTTTACTATCATAATTGACTTTTGCTATGAATCACACATTAATTCTATAATTATTTTAGTAAAATCTTGTCACCTTAGCTAAAAGTGAAAAGACATACTCCTAATAGTTATTAATTAAAAAAAAAAAAAAAAACCATCATATTTAAAGGACTGATTTTTTGAATTGTTTATCTTTCGATAAGAGGCTATTTTATAAACACGCGTATAATGTTTTCTATATTTAAAAAAAAAAGATTTGTAAAGTGGAAGAAAGCAGATGGCTAAGAAATATATGAAAAATCTTATGTTGGTGATCATGGAGTTGTCAATCTTTATTCCTATGGAAGTTCAAGCTAATGATTATGTACCTGACTTTCTTTATCGCACTTCACTTCCCATCCACCATTTTCACCCCTCTCAACTAGATACACTTAATGGCCATAGCTCATTATTTAGATGTATTATGAGAGCAATTGAAAGTTGTCACAGAAGGCCAAATTCTGAATACCTTGATTGTATTGAATTAAAGTTTGTCGCGTGTGTTGATGAAGCTTCCAAATTTGACCCAATTTATAAATATGTTAAACATTGGAATAAAAAGTGTACCAAGAAATTGCATGCAGGAGAAATAGATCATGTGGCAACTTGCTTGAAGGAATTTGTTGAAGAAATAGTGTTGTAGCACGAAGATTGTTAGTACGAAATTTAAAATAAATGACTGGACATATGAGTTGGCAAAGGAACCAATAGAGTGGTGACACATAGACTAAACAATGGCCAACATGTAAGTAAAGCAGAGGGGGACACATGAACCAAAGGAAGTGTAACATGTGGATTTGAGTAGTAAGTGGGTCACAAACCAATCAAATGATGGCACGTAGACAGAGGAACTGGCCGCGACCAAGGGCCAATTATAAAGAAGCACGTGGGTTAATCAAGGAGCAACATGTGTGTGATTTTTTACACAGCCACACAGATGACATCTGGCAGGTAAAAGGCACGCGTGATGCACGTTCCTAGATTATCTAACAGAACACCATGATCGAAGCAGTTAAACAAATAACAGGAGCTATTTTCATGGGATTTGAAGAGAAGATCAAAGGCATAGGAATATAACTGTTGGAGTTGGCTTATAAATAGTAAACCCAATTATATTTCAAACACACACACACCCCCAAGCAAACCCAAATAGCACTTGTTAGATTAGCTAAGAGAGCTTTCGATTGTAGCTTCCAGTATTTCCTTTACATGCTTGTAAGTACTCTTTCAGTTAATTAAGAATGTCTTGTTTATGGTAATGTTACTTTATTTGACGTTCTAGTTACCTCGATCTCAGTATGTTTTACTTTAACTTAGGTGTAGTTACCTCGATTAGAAATAGTTACTCTAGACTTAGCTTAGTTAGTTAGTTCAATTAATTAGTGACCTTAGCTTGCCTCGATTAGATTAAATTAGCTTAGTTTAATTAATTAGTAACTTTAGCCTACCTCGATTAGCTTAATTAATTAGTTACTTTATACAACTTAGAACTAGTTAATTTAATTAGATAATCCCTTAGCTTAATCAATTAGCTTAGTTAACTTAATTAATTGCTACTTTTCTGTTTACTTCCATTAACTTAATTACTTTCATTCTCTTTTCCTACTTGCATTTTATTATAAGTACTTTGAGCAAAGGCAATCACCGAGCCTTTTAGCTTTTTAGATTGAAGTCAGATTGTGGTTTTAAGTTTGCTTTAAGGCATTAGACCCTCGATCAAGTATAGTTATTTATTTCCTTCAAACAAATTGGCGACTATTCCTTGGAAATTCTAGTTTGGCAATAAACAAATTGGCAACTACAGTGGGAGATATATATGCCAGTAAGAACAAGAAGGATGAAAAACTCTAGAAAGGGTGTTAGGTTACCTGATGAAAGTTCTAGTTCATAAGAGGACATTGAAATGTCCCCACCAGCCAAAAGTATGGTTGACGAACTTGATCCTATTTGGATACAAGAATCCAAGAAAAGATGGAGGCACTCAATGAGAATACCCGAACTGAACCACCAATGGTTCAAAAAGATGATACGTCACAGTTATTACTCCAAATTCTAAATAACCAAGATGGGAGGATGAAGGAATTGGAACAAACCGTGAGTCAAAATATTGTAGCATTGGAACAAACTGTGAGTAAAAATGATCAAAATATTGCTGCATTGATTCAAGGAATGTCTCAGAAAACTACCACAAGAGGAATCGAAATAGGCTAAGGATCTGGCCAGCAACCTTAAATAGAAGTGGTAACAACAAATGTTGACGTACCCATAGGGTATCCTGTCAATTCGGCGGTAGGCCTTGAAGAAAGACCAACCAACATTGGTCTTAATTCCCCTATAACAAAAACACACAAAGTGGAACAGCCTCAGGAGGAATAGATTATAACAGAGTCACCAAGAGTGGAGCCAACAAGAATGGAACCACCTTACGTTGAGCCACCAAGAGTGGAATCACCACGATTCGAGCCACTTAGAGTGGAACAACCAAGGATGGAGCCACCAAGAATGGATCCACCTTTAGTCGAGCAACCGAGAATGGAACCACCAAGAATGGAACAACCACGATTCGAGCCACCAAGGATGGAGCCACCAAGAGTGGATCCACCTCGATTCGAGCAGCCAAGAATGGAACCACCAAGGGGGGAACCACCAAGGATGGATCCACCTCGATTTGAGCAGCCAAGAATGGAACCACCAAGGTTCGAACCACCAAGAATGGATCCACCTCGATTCAAGCAACCAAGGATGGAACCATCAAGAATGGAGCCCCCAAGGATGGAATAGCCTTGGTTTGAACAACCAAGGATGGAACCGCCTCATTTTGAACAACCAAGGATGGAACCTCCTCGATTCGAGCCAAGAATGGAGCCACCTTGGATGGGACCACCTCAATTTGGGTTTCCTAGGGCGGAACCATATCAGGGCCAACCAGAAGGGCTTAGGAGTGAACCACCCCAAAGGTTTGAGCCGTATAGGGAGTAGATTAGGTTTGAACAGCCTTATGAGTTTAGAAACGAACCTTATGTGCCCCCACGAAATGAACCTTACGTGCCCCCACAAATTAGGAGAAATAGGCTAAGAAAATGATTATAATGGCCTGAACTTTCCTGAGGAAGATGTATTTAACAGAGGGATAAATCTTGAAGAAAGGAATCGAGATATAGGAGCTGAACCTAACCCTAGGCCTGTACAAGGCCAAGACTTAAGAAACACAATCTTTGAAGTCCTCGATCAAGCATTTCTAGGCCAGAGAAGGACGCCAAGGCATCCTTATAGGAAACCCTATCTTGAGAGGATAGATAGAGAGGAATGGCCTAGAGGTTTCGAGATACCTAATTTCACTATGTTTTCAGGAGAGGATGAAAAAACAGCCTTGGAACATATCTCTAGATTTATCATCCAATGTGGTAAATATTCCAACAATAGAAATGGAAAGTTAAGAATGTTTCCTAATTCTTTAACATGCCAAGCCTTCACCTGGTATGTCGCATTACCGGCAAATTCCATCGGTTCCTAGGAAGAAATGGAGGAAAAATTCCAATCCCATTTTGCTAGGTCAAACATAGGAGTTTCAATGGCAGACCTAACTCGATTAAAACAAAAACCAGATGAATCTGCAGAGCAATTCATTATGAGGTTTAAAAGGATCATAACACGATGCCACACAATGTTACCAGAGGCAGAATACGTTAAAATAGCCATCGATGGTCTTAATTTTGAGCTAAGAAAGAAATTTGAAGGAATAACTTTTATCGATTTATTCGAGCTATCAGAAAGAGCATCCAGATTTGAAGGGCTCTTAAAAGAAGAGAATCAAAGGAAAAACTCTTCTTATGGGACCTATTACCAGGATCCCAACTATGAAATCGATCTAGTTGAATACGTAGGTCGAGGGCCATTTGTTTGTGAGGCTTTACATAAAAAGCAAATTCAAGCAAAAGAGTCCAACAAACCAGCTTCGCCTCTAAAGGCCTACTCTTTTGATGTAGAAAAAGCAGATGAAATCTTTGATATCTATACAAAGCTAACCAACTAAAGATTGTAGGAAGACATAGATTTCCCTCTAAGGAGGAATTAAAAGGAAGAGATTATTGTAAATGACATAGTACTTATACTCGTGCCACTAAATCTTGTGTGACTTTTAGAAATGTGGTACAGGATAAAATAGACAGAAATGTCTTAAAATTTCCTGAAATGCCTCAAGAAAGCATGGCAATTGATGCAGATCCTTTTTCTTTTGTAGATGTTAATACTACATCTGTTGACCTTAGTTCACTTATGCCTCATAGAAATTTATATGTCAAAAATAATGAAACTAAGGTTAACTCACTGCAAGCTTTTGGTCCACAGGAAAGACAGTTAGTTCGAGAGATGAGCAGCTTAAAGATTGAGAGATCGGCTACTACAAGGCAAAGCAGCTCAGCCAAAGTAAGTGGTAGGAGCCTTTCGATTCAAAACAACAATGTCCATGCTGACAAAGGGAAGAATGTGGCATGTCCCACAGAACAACCTATCATCTCTTACAAGGAGATGCTTAGGAAAGATCCACAAAAAATCAACTCAGAAAGTGATGAAAATAACACTATCTGTGAAAGATGTAGCCACATATTGGCTAAATGCTTCTCCAAAACCAAGAAAGAGGATGACTATAAGCCACCAGAAGTAGAAGAACCAAAGTCAGTCCCAAAATCAATAGAGAACAGTAGATCTGAACCAAGGTCAACCCCACAAGTACACTCGATTCAATCGAGGCTTGGTTCTCAGCATGAACAGCCAAAAATGGCTCGATCGAGGCATGATCTTCAACATGAATAGCCAAAAATGGCTCGACCAAGACATGATCTGCAACATGAATAGCCAAAAATGGCTCAATCAAAGCTTGGTTCCCAATATGAACAGTTGAGAATGGCTCAATCAAAGCTTGGTTCCCAATATGAACAGCCAAGAGTTGTTCGATCAAGGTTTGGTTCTCACTATGAGCAGCCAAGAATGGCTCGATCGAGGCTTGGTCCTCAATATGAATAGCCAAAAATGGCTTGATTAAGGCCAAACCCACACTACGTCTTAGACTCCAGATTTGAGTAAATAAAAAAGCCTAGAATGATGAGGCCACCAGTTTCGGAAACTGGGAGATGGGTTACCCTTAAAACCTTTGGGCTTAAACCAATACACAAACAGGAGTACAAATATGGATATAACCCATATTTTTCAAGAATGACGCGAACCTAGAGGCGAAGATGGATAAGGCAACAAGCAGCCTTACATCAAGAGTATGGACAAGGAGACCACCATTCGTTTGGGTCAACTACTGACTCAGACTCTATGGAAGTAATAACGAGAGTAGAAGCCCCTGAATATCTCAGAGGACCTTATGTTGGAAAAGAAGGCATTGTTGATGCAACAACTAAAAATATTGCAACACCAGTAAGAGATGGCACAAGGCACAAAGTGCAAGACACAAATGTCTGGAGAAAAACAATGAGAATGTAGAGTCAGAAATAGAATCTAAAGAAGCCAAAGCTTCACCAGTACCAGTAGGGCCAAAAATAGGCCAAATGGTACAGGTTTGGTTTGGCAGAAAGAAAATAAGCTCGAAGGGTAGTAAGGAAGCAGAAGATAACCAAATCGAAGTAGAATAGTCCCAGGAAACACAAATGGAGAGTGTTCAAGATAGCCCAAGTGAGAATGCATAAGATATTAACGGCATTGAGGATGCTGAAGGTTTTGAGGATATCAACGACATTGAAAACATGGAAGATATCGAAGACATGGAAGACATTGAGAACATGGAAGATGTTGGAGATATCGAAGACATGGACGACATCGAAAATATTGAAGATATTGATACCTTTGAGAATTTTGAAGGTATTGATGATATCGAGGTTAAGGAAACTAATGATATGGAAGGAGCAGAAACCCTAGAAAATGGTATCCAAACTGGAGAGCCAGAAATCGAGTCTGAAGAGCCAAAAAATGACAAAACACTCAGTTGTAATGCCATCACGCTACCCAGAGAGTTCATGGCAACAACCTGGGTAAAAAGGGAAGAAGATGCTCAAGGGGCAATACCCATCTTATTAGCAAAAGAGAAAGAGTGTCGAGACACAGGTAAAATCATATTTGAAAAACCTACTTTAGCTATGTGTCAACATTTAAAACCTTTATACATAAAGGCACACATGGATGGGAGACCCGTTAATAGGGTCCTGGTAGACAATGGAGCAGCAGTTAACATTTTACCAACCTCCATGCTTAGAAAATTATTAAAAATAGATAATGACATAATTGCAACAGACGTTTCTATTAGTGGTTTTGCTGGTAGAGCCACTAAAACAAAAGGGTTATCCCTATCGAGGTCAAAGTTGGTAGCAAAATAACTACAGTAGCATTCTTTGTTGTTAATACTGACTCAACATATAATGCTTTGTTAGGGAGAGATTGGATACATTCCAATTGGGTCGTACTATCTTTTTTACACCAAGTATTAGTTTTCTGGAAAGATGACAATAATATCGAGGTAGCTAAAGCAGATGAAAGACCATTTGTGACTTATAATAACAATGTAGATGCACAATTATATACTGATTGTGTGGGCATTGTCAAATTCATAAGGATAGACCAAAACGGAAACCCATCAAGGGTAACCATTGGACTTGAAGAGCCTCTAACAATGGTGGACTTATTCAAGCTCAGCCAAAATTTGGAAGAGACAAAAATAAGGCCAGAAATCGAGAATGGCCTAGATTATTATGTTGAAGATGTTGAATAAATCCACTAATATAAAGAAAAAAGAGGTCATCGATCTGGCCCTAAGGAAGCTAATGGGATATGTAACTGAGAAAAGGCTGGAACAAAACTCTCAATTTGCTGAGTGTAACATACAACCTAAGAATGACCAAGGAATTATGGGCCAGGAACAAATAAACACCCATCCAATCAGAATGGATGATATCAAAGAGGAAGTTTAGGATCCCCTTGTTGAAGTGAATCTAGGAACAAAAGAAGACCCAAGGGTAACCTTTGTAAGTGGTCACCTTGGACCAGAAGAATTTAATAAAATTACAATAATCCTAGAGAAATACAAAGACTGTTTTGCATGGGATTATCTAGAGTTGCCAGGACTAAGTAGGAAACTAGTGGAACATCGATTGCCAATCAAGGAAGGATTTCAGCCATTTCAACAAGCTCCAAGAAGAATGGCTCCAAACATCACCCTAAAAATAAAGGAAGAGATTGAAAGACTGGTTCAAGCAGGCTTCATCAGACCAACCAAGTATGTTGAATGGTTATCGAATATAGTACTTGTTTTAAAGAAAAATGGCAAACTAAGAATTTGTCTTGATTTTAGAAATATAAATATGGCCACACCCAAAGATGAATATCCTATGTCTGTAGCTGATTTGTTAGTAGATGGGACATCTAGGTATAAAGTCTTATATTTTATGGATGGACATTCAGGTTATAATCAAATATTCATTGCAGAAAGTGACGTGCATAAAACTGCATTTAGATGTCCAGGATCTATAGGAGCATTTGAATGGGTGGTAATGCCTTTTGGCCTAAAAAATGCTGTGGCTACATATCAAAAAGCTATGAATTCCATTTTTCATGACATGATTGGGAAATATATGGAAGTATACATAGATGATATAGTAGTGAAGTCTCAGGACTTCGATAAGCATTTAGAAAACCTGGAAAAGGCTTTTATAAGAATGAGGAAGTATCAATTAAAGATGAACCCATTAAAATGTGCCTTTGGTGTTACGGCTGGAAACTTTTTAGGTTTTCTGGTGCATAATCGAGGCATAGAGGTGGATAAAAATAAGGCTAAAGCTATCTTACAAGCTAAGCCTCCATCAAATAAAAAGGAGTTGCAAAGATTACTTGGGCAAATAAACTTTTTAAGAAGATTTATTGCAAATGTGGCAGGAAAAACCAAAGTTTTCTCTCCTTTGCTTCGATTGAAGGACCATGAGGCATTTGTACGGCATGAAGAACATCAAAAAGCCTTCGATGCCATCAAGTAATATTTAACTACTCCACCAGTGTTGATTCCTCCAAGAGAAGACAAACCACTGAAGTTGTATATTTCTGCTACCCAAGAATCGATTGGAAGCTTTTTGGACCAAGATAATGAAGATGGCCATGAACAAGCTATTTTTTATTTAAGCAGGATTTTAAATTCAACTGAATGCAGATATTCTACTATTGAAAAACTTTGTTTAGCTTTGTATTTTTCTGCACTTAAATTAAGGCATTACTTGTTAGCTTATATTGTGTTTGTCATTGCTCAAACTGATGTTATTAAATATATGCTATCAAAACCTATCTTAAGTGGAAGAATGTGCAAATGGAGTTTAGCCTTAGTAGAATTTCATTTACTATATGTACCACAAAAAGCAGTTAAGGGCCAAGCACTGGCAAATTTTTTGGCTGATCATCCTTGTGAGGATGTGCCACATGAAGCCCAGTATGTGGCTTTAGTTCCTTAGAAGTTCTATTTTGATGGATCAAGGGCTGAACAAGGAGCAGGTGTTGGAATAGTTTGGAATCTCCACAAGGAGTGAAAATCCAATTAGCATTTAGAGTAGAAAAGGCATGTTCTAACAACCAAGTAGAGTATGAAGCTTTGGTGTTAGGACTAGAAATACTTTTGCAAATGGGGATAAAAAATGTCACAGTATTTGGTGATTCACAATTAGTAATCAATCAAGTTAAGAGACAATATAAATGTGGAAGTGTATTACTAGCTCTATATTTAGTGTCTGTCCAACAATTATTGTAAGAGTTCCAAGAGTGCACTTTACATCATATACCTCGAGAAGAAAACTATGAGGCTAATAGAATGACCCAGTCAGCCTTAGGGTATAGGCCAATCGAGGATGAAAAAGTCAAAATCGAGGCACTAAAAACAAGAACTCTACCATCAATATTTACCAGACAACTAAGAACAGAGATTTTTGCCCTCGAAGTAGGAAAAGAAGATTGGAGAAGTCCAATTATCTCGTACCTAAGAAGCCCAAGTGGCTGTACCAACAATGCCTTGAAACTCAAAGCCAGAAGGTATGTATTGATAGAAGAAGACGAATGCCTATTCAAACGTGGGGCTGATGGAATTTTGCCTAAGTGTATAAGCACAGAAGAAGCAATACAAGTAATGACTGAAGTTTATGAAGGAATTTATGGAGCACACCAGTCAGGAATAAAAATGAAATGCCTAATCCATTGATATTGATATTATTGGCCAAAAATCCTAAAAGACTGCATCGAGTATGCTCATGGATGTGAGGCATATCAAAAACATGGACCTTTGCCCGGGCTGCTTGCTGCCGAGTTAAGCTCGATTATTAAACCTCGGCCATTCAGAGGATGGGTAATGGATTTAATTGGAAAAGTAAGACCTACCTCGAAGAAGAAGAATTGTTTTGTAATCGTGGCTATAGATTACTTTACAAAATGGGTGGAAGCCAAAGCTTATAAAGATGTAGCTGAATACGATGTGATTAGGTTCATAAAAGAAACAATAGTCCATCGATTTGGTTTACCTCAAAGTATTACTGTGGATAATGGAATGGCTTTTAATGGATCAAGGGTCTTGGCTTTTGCGCAAGAATATGGCATTAAAATTCTTAATTCTAAACCATATTATGCACAAGCAAATGGACAAGCAGAGTCTATCAATAAGATCATCAAAGCCAATTTAAGGAAAGCTATTAATAATAATCCCTCGAATTGAGATGAGTTATTATCAAAAGTGTAATGGGCTTATCAAACCTCCAAAAAGCTAAGTATTAACACAACTCCTTTCTCATTGGTTTATGGCCATGACGCAGTACTCCCTGTGGAAGTAATTGTCCAATCATTAAGAGTGGCTAGACAAAACCAATTGAGCCATACAGACTATAGGGATGATATGATGGCATAAATGGATGATTTGGATAAGGCATAAGTGGCAGCCTTAAACTCCATTATTATTCAAAATATTCTTTAAAAGCAAAGAGTTATTAAGAATTACAATCAAAGGGTTAGACCCAATTGAGCCATACAGACTATGGGGATGCTATGATGGCAGAAAAGACTTACTATATTGAGCCATATAGACTATGGGGATGCTATGATGGTAGAAATGGATGATTTGGATAAGGCACAAATGGCAGCCTTAAACTCCATTATTCTTCAAAAGAAAAGAGTTATTAAGAATTACAATCGAAGGGTTAGACCCAAAACCTTTGCTATAGGAGACTTGGTTTGTAAAGTAATATTACCCCTTGGGATCAAAGATTCTTAGGAAAATGGTCACCTAACTGGGAAGGGCCTTACTTGATTAGCCAGTTATTTGATGGAAATGCTTATAAGTTAATGCACATTAATGGGGAAGAACACATAAGGTTAATAAATGGAAAATACCTTAAGCCCTACAAACCAAGTTTTAATAAAATGGCTTATCAACATAAAAGATTTTGAACAAAAGAAAAACAATAAGGCTTAAAGCTAGCCTGAAAACTTTATAAGTAATAAGGCTTAAAGAAAGCCTAAAAGTTTTACAAAAAGCCAAAAATTGGAGTATATCTAGAAGACAGAAAAAAAGAAGAAACAAAATATCATAATTCTTTGAAAGCAGCAGAGAGACCAGCCCAACTCATCAAGGGTAGCATCTCCAGGTCAGCAATCTCAGACTAAAGAGTTTGGATGTCTTGTTCAGTTCTGGAGATTAGCTCTACCCCTTGAACTAGTCGTTGGCTCTCAGCATGAACAGTTTGAAGTTTCAAACACTTTTGGGTGCATTTGGATTTCCAGAGTTGAAGTTCAGCCTCGAGTGACTTTACCTTCTGGTCAATGGACTTCAGTTCAGATGCCTTGGTTTGAAGATCAAGTTGGTGAGCTTGCAATTTAGAGACTCTTTGTTTATAGTCTGCTTCCTGGCTAGTAGCTCGATTTCTTTTCTCTTGGGCTACCTGAATGTTAGAAATGGTGTTGTCCAAGTTCTACACAAACAGACCCAAGAGAGCCCTACCACCTTTGTTTAGAACAGAAGAGTGGGTAGTAAAAAATCGAGCCACTTGTTGAAATTGATCCACCAAAGTAGTATCCAGGAGCACTAGACCAACAGGTTTTTGCAAAAGCTCTTTCAACTGACTGATTGTTGCTTGGAGTTGATTTTTGGAAGGCTCCAAAGAGATAGAGGTAGAAGAAGTCTTGGTGGGAGTCTGGCACTGTTGAAGGGTCAAGGAGACATTTTCAAGAAGTTTGTCAATGTCCCCAAGACCCTCTTACATATGTGGAGCTTGCAATAGGAAAATTAAGTTAGCAATAAAAACGCAAGAAAAGCAAAAAAATAAAGTGAAAATCATACTAACCAAGAGAGCAATAGCTTCGATGGATGAGGTTGTAGCTTCAATCGAGGTCCTGACTTCGATAGCTGGTTGAATAACCTGCTGCACTGACACCACAGGGGCTATTACAGTTGGCTTTGTCAGTTTTGCCACCCTTGACACCACCTGCTCTATCTTCTTCTTAGTAGCTTCTACCTCTCTGTTCTTTTGTTCTTCTTCCTCTCAAGCTCTTACTATCTTTTCTAATTAGCTTGAGTTTTCTCTTTTTTCTTCATTTCCAACCTCTTTGAGTATCAGTGAGACGTTGGGGCAAGAAGTGCCTCAATTATCTGAATGGCATGACTGCAAGGATCAATGTTGGAAGAAGACTTAGCCATTTTAATGGTTAAAACAAGAGATCGAGGGCGATGACAAAAGTTTACAGTAGAACTGAAGAAAGAGAAATGCTTGAAGAAAAAAAGGGCTTCAGAGAAGAGACGTTTGGGAGTTGGTGAGATTTTGAAAGTCAGAACGATGAAATGATGTTGGATCAGTGAAATGACTATATGTCTTTCATTCATTAAAGAGCCGCATAAAGGCTGACATAATCGCCAGAAGATCAAGCGTAACTTGAAGCATTTAATTCACACGATTGGCAAAGGATCTTTACCGATTCGTGTGCGAGGGGCATGTGTTAGTACGAAATTTAAAATAAATGACTGGGCATATGAGTTGGCAAAGGAACCAATAGAGTGGTAACACATAGGCTAAACAATTGCCAACATATAAGCCAAGCAGAGGGGGACACATGAACCAATGAAAGTGTAACATGTGGATTTAAGTAGTAAGTGAGTCACAAAACAATCAAATGGTGGCACGTAGACAGAGTAACTAGTCGAGACCAAGGGCCAATCATAAAGAAGCACGTGGGTTAATTAAGGAACAACACATGTTTGATTTTTTACATAGCCACATAGATGACATCTGGCAGGTAAAAGGCACGCATGATGCATGTTCCTAGATTATCTAATGGAAGACCACAATCGAAGCAGTTAAACAAATAATAGGAGCTATTTTCATGGGATTTGAAGAGAAGATCAAGGCATAGAAATGTAATTGTTGGAGTTGGCTTATAAATAGTAAACCCAATTGTATTTCAAACATACACACACCCCCAAGCAAACCCAAATAGGACTTGTTAGATTAGTTAAGAGAGTTTTCAATTGTAGCTTCCAATATTTCCTTTACGTGCTTGTAAGTACTCTTTCAGTTAATTAAGAATATCTTGTTTATGGTAATGTTACTTTATTTGACGTTTTAATTACCTTGATCACAATATATTTTACTTTAACTTAGGCGTAGTTACCTCGATTAGTAATAGTTACTCTAGACTTAGCTTAGTTAGTTACTTTAATTAATTAGTGACCTTAGCTTGCCTCGATTAGATTAAATTAGCTTAGTTTAATTAATTAGTAACTTTAGCCTACCTCGATTAGCTTAATTAGTTAGTTTAATTAATCAATAAGTTACTTTAGACAACTTAGAACTAGTTAATTTAATTAGATAATCCCTTAACTTAATCAATTAGCTTAGTTAACTTAATTAATTGCTACTTTTCTGTTTACTTCCATTAGCTTAATTACTTTCATTCTCTTTTCCTACTTGCATTTTATTTTAAGTCCTTTGGGCAAAGGCAATCACCCTCGATCAAGCATTTTAGATCGAAGTCAGATTGTGGTTCTTAGTTTGCTTTAAGGCACTAAACCCTCAATCAAGCATAGTTATTTGTTTCCTTCAAACAAATTGTCGATCATTCCTTGAAAATTCTAGTTTGGCAACAAACAAAGATGACATCTACAAGAAGAACCTATCACTCCAATTTTAAATTTCATAAAACAATTCCTAATTCGTTTTCTCTTTCATTCATGCATATCAATTTTCAGAATCATTTCTTAAACTATGTTGCCAAAATAGTTTCGTACCTTATGCTTTTTAATATGAAGTTAGCTAAATTTGTAACACTCCATAAATTTAATTTGTCATTACTCTCTCTCTCTCTCTCTCTCTTTCTCTCTCTCGAAGTTAGTCATATTTTAAAAATATTTATTTATTTTGGATATCAAAAGAAGGATTGAAAATATCATAATTAAGCTTGAAAGGGTATTGTGAGATGCCGCGTTGGTCATCTCTTCTTATTTAAGGGGTCATTCGTATTCTCAAACCTTTTTAGGGTTAGAAACAGAGGAACAAGGAGTCACCACTTGATTTATTGGTCCAAGAACCATAAATATGACTCCATGCAAAAAAGGACTAGTCTTGAGCTAGGTCCGGAGCTAAGGTACGTCTTGGGAAGGTGTTAGGCACCTAAGAACGGCCATCTTAATGGTTGGCCTTCTTCTATATTACTTGATATTCTTAAAGGAGTTTATTAATGAATCTCTAAACATTCAAAAAATGTGTAAACCTAATACTAGCACAATCAAGAGACAAACAAAGCATGGCATAAAATCAATATTTAGGTCAAGGAAGGAATCTCACCTCTCATCCAGCTCTCACCAAGTTATAGGGTTCATCCTTACAACAAAATAGGTTGTAATTATAACCTAAAAACACATAACAATGCATGAAACTATTCTAAAGAAACATGGCATAGCTCATTGAAGCATGATTAAACATGCAAGGCAACATGAAGATTTAGTTATTCTAACTAAACCTAGAAAACAATGTAATAAACAAACATTCATGGAGGTTGGTATAGCCTATTGAGAAGATCCATACCTAGCCCCTAGAGAACTTGTTGCAAGCTAGCAATTCACTAGTCTCTCAGACTTGATCTCTTAGACGGGGTTTTTATGTGTTGATCTTCAACAAGAAAGGCTTTGAACGCCTAGGTTTGTGATTGGAGTTTCGTGAGAAAGGGATTATCCTTCTAGTTCTTTAACTAGAGAATTGCTACCTACTTAAGAACTCTTCCTCACTTCCTTCTTCTAGGCAGAGCTTCAATCCTCTAAAACTATTTCTCTCTCTCTCTCTCTCTCTCTCTCTCTCTCTCTCTCTCATATTCTAGGCTTCTACTTTAGTAGAGCTTCGCTACTCTCTATTCTATTATACCAGACTTCTTGGTATTTTCAGTGTCTTTGTGGAGACTCTGTGAATGTTTTTTCTATTAGGTTTTCTACAGAGACATTTTCTCCACATAATTTTAATCGTGAGCTTATTTTAAAAAGTGTAGAATTATATTCAGTTACACTTTTAAAATCTTGCAACCTCAATTGAATCCAATCATATCGAGATTTCGGGAGTATTATGGTCTTTTGGTGCTCGGATCTCTCTTTTAAATTCTTCCATAAAATTTAGGGGTCTTTTATAGTGAGGTACTCAGTTTTTAGTTCTTGATGGAGATGATGGCGAATAAAAATTATTGCTTTTGTGTGATCCTACTAGGATGCTTGGTTGCCATTTGTTATAGTATCTCCAAGATTCATTGCCTTTAAGTGGATCTCATCATCTAGGATCCACGATAAGTAATTGTTGCCCAAAATGTCAAGGGCAACGAATTCAAGTTTTGTAAGAGTCGACATAGTCTATAGTAAATATATCAAAATATTAATAATTAAATAAATAAGTATTTATATCAAGCAAATTTAATTAAGAAAAATAAATTAGATAATAAAAATACCAATTCATTAGGGAAAAACTTAGAGTGGATTAGAGTGTCACACAAATAACCTTTTACTTCGAAAGGCAGTGATGAGAGTTTCCTTTTTTAGGATTTGGTTAGAGTCTTGTGCTGATAACGTGTTGTAAAATAAAATAAAATAGCAAGAGAATAAATATGAAGATGGTAAAATATGTAAACTTCTTTGTTCAAGTGGCATCCACACAATATTATAAACTCTTATTGAATCTCTCAAATCTGATATATCACAAAACTAAGAACTCTCACATATTTATACACCTCAAGTGCCGATAGAAGAAAGTGAAACACAAAGTTGTTGACACCCCATTTTGCAACCATTAATTTTACTTTTTTATACTTTAGTGCATAAAGGATAAAATGGTAATTTCACAAGCTTGAAAATTCAAAGTTGGTCCATAAATTTAAAATCATATTTTAAGTGATCAAAATTGAATTAAGAATAAGAGTGCATTTTTCTGATTGGAAATCGGGGAAAAAACCGAGATTTTTTTAAGGAAATAAAATTTGATTGGTTGAAATGATATTTACCATAAGCTCACATGTATAGGATTACTTATTAATTAATTTGATTGGTCCTCTAAAGGACTAAATTAAAATCAATTAATAAATAATTTCTATTGGTTAAAAACACCTTAAAATGGTAAGTATTTATGCACAAGATATTCATCAAAGGATAATTTTTAAATTGATTTATTTTTAACTAATGAGATAATTATTTTGACCAATAATTATCATAGTAATTATTAATAAATTGATTAAAATCAAGAAATTTCGATTTCAGCCAAATAAGAACTTCTAAATCCACTAGAAGTTGACCAAAGGTGAAAAACTTAGAATTATCCAAAGCCCAATTCGGATTTGGATTCCAACATGTACACTAATTGGTATTTTGACCATAACGTTTGACTTAGTTATCCGATTGAGTTGATTCAAATTGGGCTGGAAAGCTGACATGATGGACTACAAATATGTGTTCAATGATCATCTCCAAAGTCAAACGTTTAGAGGGTCAAAATGGGCCTGCAATAAGGGCCTAAAAATCAGTCAGAATTTCGGGATTTTCATGAAGTATATCCAATTTCCAAAACCCTAATGCACTCCCATGAGGTCCAAAACTTGGGTAGGTTCATCTTAGGGCAGCCATATAAATAGAAAATATTCTCATTTTAAAAGGAGGTGGGAAAAATTAGTTAGAGCAATCCTAAGCAAAATTTAAGAGAATTTTTGCAAAGGGTTAAACTTTGGAATAATAACACAAGTGTGTTCTTATATTTAACGGTTTTTCTCAAGAATCAATTTTTAGGTTGGATCTATTCAACTCGAATCAGGAAGCTTCCTTCCACAAACATATGCAGGTATTTCTTTCCTTGTTTGCAACCTTTCGATGTTTCCATGGATGTATGACTATTAGATTATTTATTTTATTTTAAGATTATGTTATTCTTGTTTGCTCCAAAATGTTTTTCTTTATTTGATAAAATGTAATATGACTTAGGAGCTTGTTAGGATGAAAACTATAGCTTTAAAGATGATAAAAATGGCATAGATTTCAGTTTCAAGACAATTTAGAAACTATTTTTCGGATTAAAGGTCACCGGGCCTCCATTTTTGTTGGAGTACCGATCGGGTCTCTCTGGGACCCGATTGGACCTGTTTGTGACCCAATTGGGGGATCCTTGAGTGCCGATCGGGCCTGAAAATTTATTTTCAATTTTCTGTACAGAAACTTATCCATCATTGATTATGCCATATTTATTCTAGATTGATTGAGTCTTAACATGTCTCCTTGATTGTTTAGATGTAATTAGGATTGTTTGCTTGAATTATTTTAGGAATTGTTGATTGATCACTTTTTATTTTCTTTGTATGCATGTACTATGATTGATTGATGTCCAAATGCGAGTTGTGGTTTGGTTGAGTCGTGAACTGTAGCATAGGAATCTTTAGAGACTGACCTAGGTCAGGTTGAGTGGGTGCCTAACATCTTCCCACTCAATCCCCGAGCCCCCGAACCCTAATCTTAGGGGAAGTTAGATTCGTCCATGTATCATTTTACTTATGTTTTCTAGATTGTATTTAGAACATAAAGTTTTGTAATTTTATTTTTCCTTAGATTGTATCTAGGGCAAAATCATGTAATTTGTTTATTTCCCAAAACATTGTATTATTTATTTCATCAATAAATAAAAGATTGTACTCTTTTTTCTTAGCTTTTTGTACTAAAGTTAGGTGACGATTCCATTTGTAATTTCCTCTAGTGATTAGGATGGAAAACAATGAAAATCCTCATTTCAGGAATCATGTTTAGACCCTTATCTAAAAAGGGATGGTGTTAGGGTCGTAGTTCTCACAAAAGTAAAAACCAAACCTATTATATAGGTATAAAGTAAATCTTAATGGTGGCAAAGACTTTTGCTACAAAACGTTTATTGAATATTTTGTTTCGTCATGTCATGTAGGTTTCACAGCTTAGTTAATTTAGGACTATCATGGCAGCCTTGGTGGGAAAGGGAGAGAACTTGTCAACATTCTGTAATTGTTTTTTATTTTTATTTTTATTTATTTCAGTTGGGTTTTAACGGAATTTTGGACGGTAGAGTGACAGAAAGAACCATTTGGCACAATGTGAAAGTTTCAGTACTAAGTTGACTAACGATATTTTTTAATCTCTCGTTACCTTGAATATGTTTTTTGCGAAGATGACAAAACTGTAACAGCTCAAGCCAGTCCCAAATGTGACCTCTTAATTCAATTCTCCTCCGTAAAATGATTGATGCCCCTCAAATGCACAAACAAAGGATTATTAAAACTCCATCAAGGCATTTGTATGTTCAGGCTTCTGTTAGGAATAAAGACAATATTCCTAGAACTTTTTGAGATGCAAAATGAAGAAGAACACGCAAAAGAAAAATTCACACAACACAAAATTTACGTGGTTCACCATTAGGGCTACTTCCACAGAGTTGCTGCGATCTTTCACTATAAAATAGAGAGATTACAAAGGTGGCATGAAAACACTCTCGCAAACCCAAATCTCAAATACACCCAATAAGCTTTTTCTACTAAAGAATAATACCAGAGAAATATTCTCTCGATTCTTTCTCTCACGCAGCACTTACAAAAGGACAACACTGAGAAAATCTCTTCTTTTGTTCCTACTGCTACTTCTACTTCTTCTAACATACAAAGCTTATATTTATAATAGGCTTGATATCAACTTCAATAAATGCGAGCCGAAATTGCACACACAATTTCAACATCTTGTCAGCACAATTTTTGGCCAAAGATATCCAAATCTGCAAGTAGCCAACTTGTATGACTTCTGGAGATTCATGGGTTATTATCCCATGTGATTCACACACATGCAATTAATTCAAACCACCTAGCTTGTCAATCACCTTTAATGAGCTTGTGCCACTAAGTCAACAATTCTCTATATTTGTGCAGCTTACCTTCGGCTAAGGTGAGAACCAATTTCTTGAAGTAGCCAACATGTAAGACTTGTAGGAACATATGAGTTACAATCCCATATGCCTCCACCTACGTGCAATACATGCACCATTTTCTTCTTTCTTTCAAATATAACCACAATTGTTGACTAAGTAAACATGGGCAATAATCCCATGTTATGCACCATTCATGTGTTGCACTAGTGCTCCACATAACCAACAATCTCCCACTTGGAGCACTGGTCCAATTATCAATACCAACTGCATGCCTCCAAGCATAATCGCCATCGCTACAACTCATTCACCTAACCTCAAGTTAGAAGACCAACTGAAGTTGAACACAACTTTAGTTTCTCAATGGTAACTCCTTTAGTTAACATGTCTACTGGATTCTTAGCTCCAAGAATCTTCTCAAGTGTTAGTTGCCCACCATCAAGCAGAGAACGAATAAAATGATATCTCAATTGTATGTGCTTTGTTCTGGAATGAAATGCCGGATTCTTTGCCAGAAAAATAGCACTTTGACTATCACTGTGTAGAATACCTTTCTTCTGCCTTTGACCCAACTCTTCCAAGAAACCCTGTAACCAGACCATCTCTTTTCATGCCTCAGTTACAGCCACATATTCTACTTCTGTGGTAGAGAGAGCAACTATCTTTTGCAACCTTGAAACCCAACTTACTGCTGTACCACCCAAAGTATACACATAACCAGTGGTACTCTTCCTAGTGTCAACATCACTAGCTAAATCGAAATCAACATAACCTGTTAATTTCATATCAGCTCCTATGAAGCAAAGAGATGTGCCTAAAGTACTTTTTAGATACCTCAGAATCCACTTGACTGCCTCCCAATGCTGCTTTCCTGGGTTACTCATGTACCTACTCACAACTCCCACTGCATGTGCAATGTCTGATCTTGTACAAACCATAGCGTACATAAGACTATCAATAGTTGAGGTGTAAGACACCTTGCTCATATAGGCCTGTTCCTGCTCCGTCTTTGGTGACTGATCCATAGTTAGTCTAAAATGACTACCCAAGGGTGTACTTACTGGTTTAGCTTTATCCATGCTAAATCTACTGAGGATCTTTTTTACATACTCTGTCTGTGAAAGCTTCAATGTACCATTAGCCCTGTCTCTGATGATTCTCATGCCATGGATTTGTTTTGCAGGTCCCAAATCCTTCATTGCAAACTGCTTAGACAGTTGTTTCTTCAGGTTGTTAATCTCCTCAATACTGGACCCTGCAATGAGCATATTATTCACATACAATAATAAAATGATATAAGAGTTGTCAAAACTCTTAACATAACAACAATGATCTGCCTGACACCTTGTGAACCCAGTACTATACATAAAACTGTCAAATTTCTTGTACCATTGTCTTGGGGCTTGTTTCAAACCATACAAGCTCTTTCTTAATTTGCATACTAGGCTCTCCTTTCCTTGCACTATGAATCCCTGTGGATGACGCATATAAATATCTTCCTCCAAATCACCATGGAGGAAAGTAGTCTTCACGTCTAATTGTTCAAGATGTAAATTCTCTGCAACCAAAATTCCCAGTACCAATCTGATTGTAGTCAGCTTCACAACTGGAGAGAAGATATCAGTGTAGTCAACACCTTCCTTCTGTTGAAACCCCTTGATTACTAATCTGGCCTTGTAACGCTTGCTTCCATCATGCTCTTCTTTCACCCTGTACACCCACTTGTTGTGTAGGGCCTTCTTCCTTTGTGGTAACTCAGTTAGCTCCCAAGTTTGATTTGTCATAAGTGAGTTCATCTCATCCTTCATGGCAAGCTCCCACTTGATTGAGTCTTCAATCTGTAAGGCTTCATCTTAGCTCTCAGGTTCACCACCATCAGTTAGCAAAATATAGAACAAAGAGGGTGAAAATCGTTGTGGAGGTCTAATGTTCCTGGAAGACCTGTGAACAGTAACTGTAGGTGTACGCGGTTCTACTTGTGGGTCTGCATTCTCCTTCTCTTCTTGACCACTGTTCTGCATAGTGTTATTAGAAAATTCATCTAAGTTGACAAACTCAGACTTCTTTTATTCTACCTTCACGTCATCTAGTTTTGTACTTGACCTGTCCTTGTACATAACTTGTTCATTAAATATTACATTTCTACTTCTGATAATTTTTCGATTTTGATTATCCCAAAATTGGTAGCCAAAGGTTTCATCTCCGTAGCCAATAAAAAAACATTTTCTAGACTTAGCATCTAGTTTGCTACGTGCATCAGAATCAATGTGAACATAAGAGACACACCCAAAAACTTTCAAATAGGAAAGATTTACCTCCTTTCCGCTCCAAACCTCTTTAGGTATTTTGAACTCCAAGGGGACTGATGGTCCCCGGTTTATCAGATAAGCTGCAATGTTAACTGCATCAACCCAGAAAGTTTCAGGTAACCCAGCATGCAACCTCATACTTTTGGCACGCTCATTGAGGGTCCGATTCATGCGCTCAGCCACACCATTCTGTTGTGGTGTCCTAGGAATAGTCTTCTCCATTTTAATTCCATTTACAGCACAAAACTCCTTGAACCCTCCATCTATGTACTCTCCTCCATTATCTGACCTCAGACATTTCAGCTTTAAATCTGTTTCAGTCTCAACCATGGCCCTCCATTTCTTAAAGGTCTCAAATACCTCAGATTTATTTTTCAAAAAATAAATCCATACTTTTCTGCTCGAGTCATCAATGAATGTAACATAATACCGTGAACCTCCGAGGGATGCAATTGGGGAAGGCCCCCACAAGTCTGTGTGTACCAACTCCAATTTTTTAGATTTTGGTGTTCTGCCGCCTTTTAAGAAACTAAACTTTTTCTGTTTCCCAAGAATGCAACTTTCACACATGTCAAATTCAATAGACTTTAATTCTGGTAGTTTACCTTTTGACAAAAGAACTTTCATCCCTGTTTCGCTCATGTGACCAAGCCTACGGTGCCATAGGTTTGTATCAGTACCTGCTTCAACAACTGCAATCATGTCTCTTGGACTTGTAGTCATATACAAAGTACTAGTTTTGTTTCCTTGAGCTACAACCATAGCTCCCTTTGTGATCTTCCATGTACCACCCACAAAGAGTATTGCATGTCCTTCAATATCAAGTTGTCCAACAGAAATTAGATTTCTTTTCAACTCAGGAACATTTCGAACCTTTTGCAACAACCACACAGACCCATTAGGCAGTGTAATGCGTACGTCTCCCATACCCACAACATCCAAGGCCTCGTCATCAACCAAATACACCTTGCCAAAATCACCTGCAACATAATTCTGGATGATTTCTTGGTGTGCAATGGTATGAAACGAGGCTCCTGAGTCCAAGACCCAGGATTCAATGGGACTGTCAACAAAGAGAAGTAGTGCATCATGCACTTCTTCTGTCACAACATTTGCAGATTCATTCTTCTTTTTCGGTTCCTTGCAATTCTTCTTAATGTGGCCGGTCTTGCCACAGTTCCAACATTCCAATTGTCGCCCTGGTTTGGATTTACTTTTTCCTTTTTTGAATTTTGATCTACCTTGATTATAGTTTCTGTCTTTTCCTCTACCTCTTGTCTCAAGGTTTAATGTAGAACCAAAACTTGAGGTTTCGCCTGCATCTCTCCTACGAACCTCCTCGCCTAGAATCAAATCTCGAATATGATTATATTTGAGTTTGCCTTTCCCAGCAGAATTGCTCACTGCCATTCTCATAGCCTCCCAACTGTTTGGCAAAGAAGCCAGAACAATTAATGCGCGGATCTCATCATCAAATTCAATCTCCACAGAGGACAATTGATTAGTGATCGTATTGAACTCATTTAGATGTTGCGCTATAGCAGTACCTTCCGCCATTTTTAGATTGAACAACTTCTTCATCAGGTGCACCTTATTGTTGGCCGACGGTTTTTCATACATGTCACACAAAGCCGTCAGCAGTTCCGTTGTAGTCTTTTCCTTCACAACGTTATGTGCAACTGATCTTGACAGGGTTAATCGAATAACTCCGAGCACCTGTCTATCAAGAAGAGTCCATTCTGCATCTTCCATATCTTCTGGTTTCTCCCCCAAAAGAGGTAGATGTAATTTCTTCCCATAGAGGTAATCTTCTATCTGCATTCTCCAATACCCAAAATCTGTGCCGTCAAACTTCTCAATTCCAGATACCTTTCCTTCTTCTCCGGTCATTGCTCCCACTCGAACCTATGCTTTGATACCAGTTGTTAGGAATAAAGACAATATTCCTAGAACTTTTTGAGATGCAAAATGAAGAAGAACACGCAAAAGAAAAATTCACACGACACAAAATTTACGTGGTTCACCACTAGAGCTACATTCACAGAGTTGCAGCGATCTTTCACTATAAAATAGGGAGATTACAAAGGTGGCATGAAAACACTCTCGCAAACCCAAACCCCAAATACACCCAATAAGCTTTTTGTACTAAAGAATAATACCAGAGAAATATTCTCTCTATTCTTTCTCTCACGCAGCACTTACAGAAGGACAACACTGAGAAAATCTCTTCTTTTGTTCCTACTGCTGCTTCTACTTCTTCTAACATACAAAGCTTATATTTATAATAGGCTTGATATCAACTTCAATAAATGCGAGCCAAAAATGCACACACAATTTCAACATCTTGTCAGCACAATTTTCGGTCAAAGATATCCAAATCTACAAGTAGCCAACTTGTATGACTTCTGGAGATTCATGGGTTATTATCCCATGTGATTCACACACATGCAATTAATTCAAACCACCTAGCTTGTCAATCACCTTTAATGAGCTTGTGCCACTAAGTCAACTATTCTCTATATTTGTGCAGCTTACCTTCGGCTAAGGTGAGAACCAATTTCTTGAAGTAGCCGACATGTAAGACTTGTAGGAACATATGAGTTACAATCCCATATGCTTCCACCTACGTGCAATACATGCACCATTTTCTTCTTTCTTTCAAATATAAGCCACAATTGTTGACTAAGTAAACATGGGCAATAATCTCATGTTATGCACCATTCATGTGTTGCACTAGTGCTCCACATAACCAACAGCTTCCCAACAAAAACACAAACATAATCTCTTAATTCTTTGTTGTTGTTTTGGTGGCTATCATTACATCCATTTATAGGGGTCCTCCTGTACAAATATATGATTATCAGAAAAATGCTTGTTCTTTCCTTTGTTTTTGTTTTTTTTTACGTGAACCTATAATAATTCGAAAGCAAAGTGAGCAGTAAATTGACCTGTAGAAAATCTTTAAAGCAAAATAAAAAAAAAAGAAAATGATATTTTCGCAAAATATTTTATTATTTCCACATTTTTGATGTAGAAATAACAAAAAATAATACACAATATTACACTATATGTTGTTATTTCCACACCAATAATATGAATAGTAAAGAATGGGCGGTGGTATGCAAATAACATTGTCCTAAAAGAATTGGATTTGATATGCCACATGCCCACATGGTTTTGCTGACTCTTTATTTATTAACTAATATATAATTTATATATTGTCATCGTCCTAAAAGATTTGGATTTGATATGCCACATGCCCACATGGTTTTGCCTACTCTTTGTTTATTAACTAATATATAATTGAATAAGACCTAATAGTCTTGACTAGTCTTGATTTTAAATATATACCACAGGACAGAAGAGAGGAAAAATCATAAGCAAAACATGAAAAACCAGGTTATACACAACCTTAGTGAAGAGGATGAGGCATGTCTCCAGGCCATGCTATTGTCCAGCACACAAATAATTCCTTTGGTCCTAAATGCAGCCATTAAGCTTGACCTGTTTGCAATCATTGCTGGAGCAGGCCCTGCTGCATGCATGACATCCTCTGAAATTGCTTCTCAGCTTAAAACACAAGACTCAGATGCGCCTTCTAGGTTGGATCGCATGCTGCGCTTTCTTGCTAGTCACTCTCTTTTGACATGCCCTATACGTACCCTTGAAGATGGTAAGGTTGAGAGACTCTATGGACTCACACCGGTTTGTCAGTACTTTTTAGAGAAAGAGGATGGATTTGGAGGGTCCCTCGCTTCTTTTTCAGCTTTCACTTCTCACCGAGCCATGGTGGAGGTCGGGTATGCGCGACTCTCCTTGCTTTTGTATAAATGCAAAAATAATCTACACTATTACTAAGGATCCATTTGGAATTGCCAGGAGAAAAATAGTGATTTTAAATGAAAGTGCATAAAAAATTGTATTTGATTTTGCGTTTTTAAGAAAATCGTGATTTTAAAATCGCCAGACAATTGCATTTTATAATGTAATTTTTTTACTGTAACAACACCTTTCATAGATTTTATCAAACACTTAATTACGGTTGTAAAAACTACATAATTTTTAAAATCGCTAATTTTTCAAAACATACTTCTCAAACCATTAACCCAAATGGACACTAACTGTCTGTGGATGCCAAAAATTTCAGCACCGCGTAGGCCACGTACCAATCCGCGGGAAGGGTGAGTACGGGCCGGATCTGTGTGTATGGGGGATGTTGAGCCCAAAACTCGACTCCAAGTGTGGTAGACCACTTAGAGGCTAATGGTGCATTTTCCTCTTAACACTCCCTGATCCACCGCAAGGCGATACTCGTGCAAGGGTTGCGGTGGACTAGTGTAGCCAATGCCACAGATCAAAGTGAGCTAGTAATCTTAAACTTTACTTCCACCAGACCAGCACATTCAGTAATCATAACATGATGTTAATAACACATGAGAAATGTATTATGAACTCACACATGATGAAGAAAATCAATCTCATGGGCTGAAACTTAATACAATGAACTCAATCTTTTCAAGGAACAATAATCAATGGCAGAAAATACAAAGTGCAAGACAAGCCATGAAAATCAAAAGTCAGTCCAGTGGACCGGGGTGCTGAGCACAAAACACTTGATTTTCCCCATAACTTATAAGAAAGGCGGGATCAGAGCAAAGCAGCATAACAAATCCGAGCAAATCACAGAACTTAGGTGATTTGGAGTAGGAAGAGAATCATTCACTGTGCAATAACGTACATGAGTCAGTGTTTAGTGTTGGTTTGAGTGTTTGATGGGAGTTTTCTGTTGTGGCAGACTAAAAGAGTGCTTTTTAGTCCACCGTGGACCTACGGGAAGTGTCCCGTGGACTGATGTTGGCTAAGTGTATTTCTGGAGCTTTTAAGGCAGCTCTAATGGAGGAGTTTTAGTATAAGAATTCTCAGACCAGCCAACTAACTAACCCCTATTCCTTCTTCCCACCCCTATTTATAATGGTGTTTGTGTCCAATGGTTTTGTTTGTTATCCTCTTCATTATGAGGATCATTGCTTAACCAAAGGGATGGAGGGGTTGAGATTTGACAAGGTTTTATGTTTAGGGGCTGAGCTGATGGTTTTGATCCGCCGCAGATCTGATCTGATCTGCGGTGGGCGGCGATTTTCAGGTCATTAATGAGGGAGGAAGTGACGAGCATTTAATGCTCGGTAATGATCTGAAATAATTATGGTGACTTGACCCATATACGTTTTGCATTAATTACACTCAATCTTACCATTTTTGGGCATCATTTCCCAGCAAATTCATACCCTTTTTGTTGCGGCAGATCAAGTATAATTTGAGTAAATGGATTCCCCTACCTCCAAACCGTGCTTCCTAAGTTCTGTGATGTGGAGGAGCAAGGACCACCGGAGTGCTGGGCTGCGGTGGTCACTGCTCTCGAGTGGTGGTGACCATGGCAGCCTTAGTTGTGATTTTTTGTCTCAGTTGGTGCTGCCGTGGACCAGTCTGTCATGCAGTCCACCGCGACCAGTGGGTAAAGAGAATGACCAACAGATGTTTCATCATTACTTGCTTCAGTTGATACTGACCTGGGCGGCCATGGAGACTTCTTGGTCTTTTCAGCCCTTGCCTCATCCTTCTCGTCATCCTCCTTCATCAACCATCACAGCTGGCGCCGCCGCGGACTGTTCTCGTGGCTGGGTTTGGTTGTGAACTGCTGGGTATTCCGCGGTGGACCACTGGGTGGCGTGAAGGACCAGTTCTTCATATTTTCTGGGCTGCCGTGGACCATGTTTTCTGGAACTTCCTTGGTCACAATGCGGAAAACCAGCTCTTGTCATGATTATCATTGCTTTGGAAACTTGGTCTTTGCTTTGGAAATGTTTCCTCTTCAATGCCTTGAGCACCGTGCCATGTGGGAGGGAAAGTGATGCTTTGGAAGCCATTTTTCCCTCTCTTTTTTCAAATGTTCCAGGATGTTTCTTTGTGCGGCAGACTGGTATTTGTGGAGTAATGGGCCGGGCTTGAGCTTAAAGAGTAAGTGGGCTGGGCCTTTGTTAGTTGACTTGGTATTTGGGTCCGGTGGATGGCTTTTTTGGGCCGTTTCTCCTCATGTGCTGTCTACCGTGGATCACTGGTGTTGTTGGGCTTTGGGCCTCTGGTGGACCACCGAAGTGTTGGATTCGATCCACGGTGGACCGAAAAAAAAACGAGCCTCTACACTGTCCTTCTGTCATTTATTTTGTTTCTACATATTCTAGGATGCATATGAAGGATGCCATTCTTGAAGGAGGTAATCAATTTAAGAAAGTGCACGAAATGTCTATATTCCAGTATATGGACATGGATCCAGCTTTCAACAAAATGTTCAACAATGGCATGGCTGGTCTCTCCACAATAACGATGAAGAAAATTCTTGAGGTATACCAAGGATTTGAGGGGCTAACATCATTGATTGATGTTGGTGGTGGAACTGGGAAATGCTTGAACATGATCATTTCCAAGTATCCTTCCATCAAAAGCATTAACTTTGATTTGCCTCATGTGACACAAACCGCAACATCTTATCCCGGTAATATTCCTAATTTCTTTATTACTTAATAATATTACTAAAAACCGTGTGTGAAATTCATTAAAAACACACGTAGTAAACTTATTCATGCCTATTTACACAAGAATCTTGCTTTGGTAGGATGTACTGTTAAGGATCGGCAACTACTGTGGGTCAAATGACCCAAATCCTATTATACTGCTGAAGGGAAAAAAAGAAAAAAGACAAAACTATGAACACTTTAATAGGTTTTCTTTATGGATGCATTTGCATGAATAAATAAATAAATTAATTAATTAATTAATTAAATTAAATAGTAGTAAAAAAGAAGAAAAAGGAATAGGCTGGTGACAATGTTATTTCTCTAGTGAGTGATTATTCAGTAGTTCAGGACTAAAAATAAATGCGTAGTCTACCTTTCACATGAATTGTGGGTCTCACCACATAAATGTGGGTCCCACTAATTAAATTCATGTGAGAGGAGGACTACGCATTTATTTATAATCCTAGACTACTGAATAATTTTCTTTCCCTAGTCTACCAAATATTATCTAATACAACGGGGTATATGCCGACCCTATTACATAGCAATGAACAAACTCCACAACCTTTGTTTTTTTTTTATTATTATTATTTATTATTTTTTTGTTTTTTGGCTAAGTACACATTCATTAAAACAACAACAACAACTGTACATCATCCAAAAATCCTTCAGAATCATACCAAGAAAATCCCTTGTGAGAATGACACCTGTAGGGACGGAATTAGGAAATTATTTTTGAGTGGGTTGAAAGTATTAATTATTATTTTGGGATGGACAACTGACACCATTGCTAGCCAACTAGTAGCTCTGTCCATAGACACTTGGCACCATCGCTTTACATATTAAGTAGCTCAATCTCCCAACCCGATTCATGTCTCATTTTTTTTATTTTTATTGATAATTCGATAGTTGGGAGAGGGAAGATTTTAAATTTGGAGAATATGATGAAGTGTCAACCAGTTGAGTTATAAGAATCTTGACAATTCATGGCTTTACTTGACTATAACTTGAACCGTATATAAAGGCATCATCCCCAACTATTATGACTGTAATAAATTTTGACCATCCAAGTGGGTGGCGGCTCAGCAGTTGGTGGAGTGGACTTGTGACTCTTTGACAGGTTTCTAAGCATAAGTTTCGAATCCCCAACCTCACTAGCACTTGGATGGGATGGGAATAAGATATGGCTTAAAACTGTCTTGCAGGATTGTCTGCCTTCTTGGCAGGCCCTTCATGACTCGCTTCCCCGCGAGTAAGAGGCTCTCATGGTAGCGCCCATGGAGCATGACTCGCTTCCCCACGGGTAAGAGGCTCCCATGATAGTGCCCAAGGAGGGGAGTCACCCCTAGGTCGCCCCTCAGTCCCTCACCTACCCTTTATTATTTACCCAAAAAAAAAAAGTAATAAATTTTGTAACATAAAAAATTTCATAATTATGATGTGACCTGTTGTGATTGTTGCATAATAAAAATTGTATTAATGGTGGATATATGTGAAAGTGAAGTTATTCTAATTACAACTTGTCATTACTCACAACTTGAAACTAATAGTGGATTCAAGTTGTGAAAATTTTTGCGTCTCTAGTATTGCTCATAACTATAAAATTTGGGTAACTAGTGTACATTACTCACGCAAATCGAATTCATACATGGTTGACCTTTAGCTTGTCTTATGAACCCATCACACTATGCACGATCTCACGAGCACCACAATAACGATCTAACAAGCACTTCTTCATGATTGAGGAGATTACTAGTCTCCCAAAATTTTCACTCTATGTTTTAGGGGAAATTCTTTGGTCCCGCTGCAGGACTGTCCTGCCAAAAGTGTCAAAAATTGTAATATTTGTGTGTGTTTTAATAAAATATTGTGTGTGTTTTGATAAAATGTTATCAGGTATTGTAAAATGTGTGTAGTTTGTAGTAAAGTTAACTTTATCACTAATTCTACCAGAATTCACACATTTTATTTTTACAACAATAAACACACATTTATCAATACGAACACAACATTTATCACAAAATACACAAATTTTATCAAAATCAACACCAATCCGATGATGGGACCTAAGCGTTCCCCATGTTTTAGACATTAAGGACAGATGATATGGTTACCTTGTAAAGATGGCTACAGAACAGTTACGTGCTACAAATTTTATTATATAATTTTTACAAATTGGTGTGTCAATTTTTAAGATACATAATACATAAGTAATTATGAAATTTATTTATGTATATCTTGTTGATGTGGAGCGAATCACATCAATATATAAACTTTTTATCGTAAAATTGATAGTAACAAAGCCCAAGATTGACTTAACAACTTCTCAAAATAACTGCCAAGCTGGCACTAACTAATTGGCAGCCATCAAACTGCTTTTAATTACTCAATAAAAAAAAATAATAAAAAAAGTACTTATTAAGTTATTACACATATGTTTAATGCTTCAACGCATATGCCTAATTGTGGCTTGGTTATAAACAAAAATTTAACTAAAATATTAATTGATTTTCGTATCTACGTTGTTTTGTTTGTATCTTATAGTTTTCATAATTTGTATCACCATATTTGCATATTTTAATTACTGGTGTCCATATATAAGTAGGATAAAACTTAGATACAGTTCTTTAGGTCAAGTACATTAGGTTCCTAGTTGAATTCAAATACATTGAATTTAAATATTCTTGGAAAAGATAACATAGTTTGTGTTTCATTGGTTAATGCAACCATGTATTTGAATTCAATTGTGGAACCTAATATACTTAGCCTAAAGAACTATACCTAAGTTTTACCCATATAAGTATGATTGCCCTTAGTATATCAAGTCATTTAGGCAATTCCCTAAGGCCTCCGAGTGGGAAGAAGGTCCCATTATCTTTGTTCTTATATAGAATAATATCATACTTATATAACAATTCAAATTAAAAAATATCTCATACACACTTACCTTTATTATTTGGAGAAGTGGCCTATGTTTTACTAAAAATGATAGAAAACCATATACCATCTCTCTCTCTCTCTCTCTCTCTCTCTCTCTCTAGTAGCATCTTTTGATAACCAGTCACCATTCTCTCTAGTAGCATCTTTTGATAACCAGTCACCATCAAATCCACATTTTTTCTCTTTCATCCCTAAACTTAATGTCAAGAGTCACATTTAAGTTAAACGAGTATATTTTATATGGATTTGTTAACAGATGTCCTTAAGACAATGACTAAGGAACATTAAATATTTATACTTTACGGGAAATAACGAATTTTTAATATTAAAATAATAAATGAAAAGACTTAATTTCCTTTAAAAGTTGTTTTTTTATTATTTTAATATTAAAATTTCATTATTTCCTATAAAGTAGAAGCATTAAATGCTTCCTTAACTAATACCCTTAAGGCACTCGTTAACAATACCCATTTTATATTTACATATCTATTATTGTGAAAAAAATATAAAAATCAATTTGATTTTAAGTGAATCTGTCTTCACTTAAGAATGTTGAGATTATTGAGTGATTCTATTGATAAGTGAAGTGACAATAGTGTATTTGATAAATTATGTTATATTATTTGATGCTTTAAAATTTACTTTATATCTAGTCATAATATAAATTTATATTGTAGATGGCGTTTTTTTTATATGTAAATATATATATTTTTTAATTATAAAAGTCTAGAAACTACGAATTTGGATAAAACTTAAAAAAATAAAAATAAATAAAAGGAGTGGAGAGGGAGGGAGAGAGAGAGAGAGAATATAAGAATTAATTGAATCTTAAGAGGATCTCTTGAGAACTTTGTTACTAGCAATAAACAAAATTGGGTAAATCACACCACCTTCCCTCGAGGTATTGCAGAATGACAATAAACCTCAAATTGGAGTCGAAATGAGAGTCTCACTCTTCAGGTTTGACATAAGACTGTCATGGGTCTTTTCGTTACTAATCTTAATGAAATATTCCCTTTTTTTTTAAGATTTTTTATTTTTATTTTTTAATAAAAAGATTCACTCTCTCTCCTCTAGTTAGCGGTTTGGTAAAGAAATCTTTTTTTTTTTTTTTTTTAAAGAAAAGAATATTGTGTTAAGGATAGTAATGAAAAGACTCATGATAGTTTTATTTCAAACCTAAAGGGTGAGACTATCATTTCGGCTCAAATTTGAAATTTATTGTCATTTTACAATATCCTAAGGAAGGATAGTGTAATTTACCCAACAAAATATAATAAAAAAACTTAGGTGAAATTAAATTTTGATGGTTTAGATTTATTTTCAAAACTACAATATATATGAAGTTTTACAAATAGAGGACAATACTCCAATTTAACCATATTATCAATTGAACTGTAAATTTTAGCAAACTTGAATATAAAATTATAAATTTTGCATCTCAAAAGTTTGAAGAATGTTTTTAAACTAAAAAATTACAATATATATTCCTTAATTGATATTTAAATATAGAAAAGATATCACTTAAGGTTATCGTCTTTGGTTTCAAATTGTATCTAGCCGGCCATATCCATTTGTATGATTCCTAAATGGTGAGCATACTCATATTATATGCAGGTGTTGAGCGTATTGGAGGAGATATGTTTCACAATATACCTAATGGGGATGCAATTATGCTTAAGGTAGATAATAAAGACTTAGTGGAACTTTTTGGCCGGATTTTTCAAAACAAATCATTGATGTGTTTGCATTTCACTTGCAGAATATACTCCATAATTGGAGTAATGAGAACTGCAAGAAACCTTTGAAGAATTGCTATGAAGCACTACCAAATCATGGGAAGGTAGTTATTATCGAGCTACTCATGCCAGGAGCACCAGAGTCAAGTATGGCTTCTCAGTATATATCTCGGCTTGACAATGCAATGTTGTTTAACCTTGATGGACATGAGAGAACTGAGAAAGAATTTGAGACTTTGTGCAAGGGATCCGGATTTTCAAATTTTCAGGTTGTTTGTTGTGCATGTACTCTTTGGGCAGTCATGGAATTCCATAAATAATTATACACTCCTTAAATTTGTTGCCCTTATACTTTGGTTGGTATTGTATTCTAGCTTATCTATATCCACTACATCTCATGTAGTTTATTGTGTGTACTCTTGGGAAGATATGAAATTCCATAAATACAAATACACTAATAACTTGCCTTCCTTAGTTTTGTTGCACTTATGCGTTGGTTGGCAGTGGAGGTTATATACCTTTATCTGCTCCAACTTATTTACTGTTATTTTCTTGCCTACACAAAGTCAAAAACTTAGAAAGGCATAAACCAAGAACAGTAGTTTTATGTTGCCATTTACTATC
>BKZX01021983.1:1368-17817 GCA_014362285.1 Fagus crenata
TCTCCAAAATGTTTTAAAATTATTAATATTAATCATGTTGTAATAAAGTATAAAATACAGATTCAAGATTCTATTAATATGTTGTTATCAAACACATGAATGATAATAGACTAATAGTTATTACATTACCGCTTTTTTTACTATTTGTAATACTGACTCTCATTACAGTATAATAACCATTACAGTATACCAAACGTGACCTTAATGAAGAACTGCATATGGTATAAGAGTAATAAAAAGGAAAAAAATTATGATGTTCTAGTCATTATTTACAATTGTACATCAATGTAATACAATTATACACAAATATAAGTGAGGACATAATTTTATAAGTAAATAGATTTTTTTTATATAAAAAATATAAAGGGTTTTTGAAAGCTAAGGGGCCTTAGCCTCCACCAGCTCCCTATCTATGTCCCTAATTATGGATACGTGAGTCAATAGTGGGAATAGTTTCTAATTTCTAGGTTGTAGTGGCTAAACGTGTCATGGTTTTATATTTTTTTCTCTATTTTAACTTGTGTTCATTGTATAAATGAGTAGTTTATTTTAATAAAAAAACATCAGAGTATACTTTCACTCAAAACACAAGTTGTGTAGGAGGCTAAACTCTCAAGAAGTATATAGTCTATTTTGGAGATCTTAGTTCCCTCGAAGCAACTAATAAAACTTCAAATTTTTATCTCTTTCTCCTCTTTAAAAATGGTGAATGTATCAGGAAGTTACTCATAAGAAATAAAAATAAGAAAAGAAAGAAGATTAAGATTCCTGAATGGTGTAATGTATCTTCTTAGGATATTATAACATACCAAACATGTCATAATTTGAATAACAACAAAAAATCATTTATGTGAGTATGGGAATCTTTGCATGGCCCTTGCTTATAATTAAACATGGTAGGTGTGAGATGCCGCGTTGATCACCTCTTCTTCTTTAAGGGGTCGTTCGTATTCTCAAACCTTTTTAGAGTTAGGAATAGAGGAACAAGGAGTCGCCACTTGGTTTATTGGTCTAAGAACCATAAATATGACTTCATGCACAAAATGACTAGTCTTGAGCTAGGTCCGGAGCTAAGATATGTCTTGGGAAGGTGTTAGGCACCCAAGAAACGCTCAACCTAATGGTTGGCCTTCCCTTATATTACTTGATATCTTGAAGGAGTTTATTAAAGAATCTCTAAACATTCAAAAGCACGTAAACCTAATTCTAGCACAATCAAGAGGCAAACAAAACATGGCATAACATTAACCTTTAGATCAAAGAAGGAATCTCACCTTGCATCCAACACTCACCAAATTATGAGTTTCATACCCACAACAACATAAATTGTATTTCTAACCTAGAACACATATTAACTAATAATCAAACAAACATGGCATAGCTTATTGGAGCGTGATTAAACATTTAGAACAATATGAAGATTTAGCTATTCTAACTAAACCTAGAAAACAACATGATTAATAAACATTCATGGAGGTTGGTATGACCTATTGAGAAGATCTATACCTAGCCTTTAAAGAGCTTGTTGCAAGCTAGCAATTCACTGGTCTCTCAGACTTGATCTCTTTGATGAGGTTTGTGTGTTGATCTTCAACAAGAAAGGCTTTGAATGCTTAGGTTTGTGATTGGAGTTTCATGAGAAAGGGGTTATTCTTCTAGTTCTTCAACTAGATAATCACTATTTGCTCAAGAACTCTTCTTCACTACCTTATTCTAGGTAGGGCTTCGCTCCTCTAAAGCTATTTTTCTCTCTTTCTCTTATTCTAGGCTTCTACTTCAATAGAGTTTCGCTACTCTCTAATATACCAGACTTCTTGATATTTTCAGTGTTTCTGTGGAGACTCTCCGGGATGATTTGTTTGTGAGGTATGGGGCTCCTTTTATAGTGATAAAAGGTTTATGGTTTACTTGAAGAATGGGTAAACTGACATGTTTCCGCAGGATTCAGTTAGTTCCCACAAATTAGGGTTTCTGCCTGGTGGCACTGGCGCACGCCTCTTCACTACGTGCACCCCTTTGAAGGGGTGCCCACTTATTAAGTTAAAAGACAACTTCTCAACTCGTTTTCTAGAACTTTCCAGGTGGTTTTCAACACACATTCATCATATGAGAGATCTTAAATTATCATCATTAAGACCGGGGACCATGAGTATAAACCGGTACAAATTGGGGTGTCTACAGTACCCTTCTTTCGACTTAATTGCCCTCCAACATCAAAATTCGGAAGCCAATAGACAAAACCATTTGTAGGTTGATGCTCAAGAGTCCACACACTCACGCATCACAACAATAAAGTAAAAGAGGTCCTTTAGAAGACAAAATTGTTAGGAATTTAAAATAAAATGAAAAACCACTGAGGATAAAACCCTTGAAAGTTCTTTCTGAGGAGACACGGTATCCACTAGGATGAAAATGAAAGACCACTGAGGGCAAAAGTCCGTGATAGCTCTCTCTGAGGAGACACGATGTAAATCCTCTAGGTAATGAAAATATAAAGCCATTGAAGGCAAAATCTGTGGTTCCCTCTTGAAAAGACATGGTAAAAATCCTATGGGGAAGTGCAAAGTGTAAAGCCATTGAAGGCAAAATCCGTGGTTCCCTCTTGAAGAGACACGATAAAAATCCACTGGGGAAAATAGAAAAGAAGCCACTGAGGGTGAAGTCCATGAAAGTTCTCTCAGAGAAGACATGGTAAAAATCCACTAGGGAAAATAGAAAAGAAGCCACTGAGGGCGAAGTCCATAAAAGTTCTCTCGGAGAAGACAAGGTAAAAATCCACTGGGGAAAATAGAAAATAAGCCACTGAGAAAGTCTCTACGGGAGTTCTTTGACGGCTTGACCTTTGAGCAGGTATGTGTTCTTTCCAACACCTTATGAATTTTGAACCCCTTGTGTGAGAGATTTGACATGGATTCTTCTTTTGTGCAGATCACTTGGAACGCCTGAGTAAGCGTTGAGAGAGTGGGCTCCCTTGCTGCTGATAAAAGGGCTTGGCCCAATTTTCTCACCTCTTCGAGGGACTAGGGGTCTGTGACTTCTACATGGCCGAGAGAGTGACTCGCCAACTAGGCGAAGATAAGGATTTGGTGCCTGTGCCTCCATTGCAGTTCACTCTCTTTCCTTATGAGGCACCTGATGAAGTCATCCTCCTTTGGCGGTCTAGCATCCCTCTTCTGGATCAATTGGATAAGGATGGTGATTTTAAGGAGTACCAACGATCACTTATGCCTACTCTATTCCCTCATTCTGTGGTAAGATCTCAATATTCTTCTTCTTCAACTTGGAATCTTTTGTGTTTAATTCTTCCATTTATGGCCTGTATTCAACTATTTCTATTGTAGGCTCCTACTGACATCCCTTCTACGGGTGGATCTGTCCCAGCTGACCCTATGGGTCCAGCAAATATTATCCTTTCCTCCTGGTCCGTTCCTCTCTATCAGGCTGATGGTAGTCTCCGCCAGACGATGATCACTAGACACATGATATCTTGGGATATCCTGTTCCTGAGGACGCTCGCCCTATAAGTCTTCTATTTTGATCTTCAAACAGTTTTTGCATTGTCTTGTATTCTTGCAATTGACTCTTCTTGTTGATGGTGTCTTCTAGGCTACCCATGCGGACTTGAACTACATGTTTCAACTGTGTGGGAACATGAAACCATGATGACGGACCTGTCTCAGGACCGCTTTTCGAGGCCACTAGGCAGCAGCAATAAAGGTGTCTAGGTTGATCCGGATGCTACCGAGGATGATGATGATGATAGTGCTCCTGCAGCTCAGAGAGGAAGACATTTTTTATGCATGATGCATGATTTCTTTTTTTCTTTTGTTTCTTTTTTCTTATTTGTTCTCCTTCCAGAACAATTTCATTGCTTTTATTCACAAAACCTTATATGTATAGTTTTTTAAAACACTTGTGCCCTTGGTTTGGCACTTTATCTTCTTATTTCTGAATACAATCTTCTTGCATTTATTTGAACTTGTTTGAACAGACAAGATCAAATGAGGTGAAACTCCTTGCATTTAATTCATTGAAAATCAACTTCTTTTTATAGTAATACAACTTTGAATCTATCAAATTGGGCTTCAAAATGGGCTAAAACAAGCTGAAAATAAGCCAAAAAGGCCAAAATTCAGTTATGCCAAACAAAGTGGACAGGCACATGCCTCTTATAGAGTGACGCACACCTGTAGTGAACAGGTGCATGCCTGTTAGGGCAGATAGGCGGTTTTCAGGCCATGAACTCTGAATTTGTGTAGAAATAGGTCACTAAACCCTATAAATAGAGCCCTCCTCCTCAACTATTCTTCACACCTTCTTCTATAGTCTTCAGAAGTCCCTAGAAATCTTTTAGAAATCCATATAGGCTTGCAAGTTAGCTATGGAGCTCTCTTTGCTTAGGAAGATTAGCAAGTGGGTGAGTCGTACTAAAGACGTAGGTAGGGATCACCTTAGCCATGTGCACCTTTCTTGTATTGTCCACTACGGGCAAGTGAAGTTGAACCTTCCTCTCCTTCGTGCTGCTAGCAACTTTTGGGATAACATTCACCACGTCTTCCATTTCAATAGGTATGAGCTCTGTCCTATGATGGAAGAGTTTGGCGTTATCATGGGCTTAGTAACTTTGATCAGATACTCTTTCCTCCTAAACACACTGACCCTGTCCTTCTTCTTGATGAGGTCTAGAGCATACCTTATAAACTTGGCTCCTCATGGTCTGAGAATGATGGTTTCAACCTCCATGCCTTGGTGGATCACTTTTCAGAAGCCGTAAATGAAGAATGCTATCCCGAAGCATTGGCTGTCGTTGTTCTCGCTGGTTTCTTCTTGACTAGCGATTTCTCCGAAGCTGACGTTGTGGTCCTTAACGCGGTTGGCCACATGGATAGGGAGAATCTTGTCCCAGTGATCCTAGGAGAGACGTTGAATGGTCTCGATGAGCTGAAGAAAGGCATGTGCCCTTACTTCAAAGGGAGCCCCCTTACTTCTTCAGGTATAATTTCCTTCTCTTTTCAACTTACCTCTTAAGCCTTCTTGTGTTTTGACCATCTGTTTTCTTCTTGCATATATGGTTGTATAAGCACTTCGCCTTGATTGCTACTTTTGAGAAACATCCTCTAGATTACCAACCTTGTCACTATTGTCATAGGAGCTTAGTGGACCTCTTCCCTACTGCGAGGAAATTTACTAAAGTCACTTAGAATGTCAAACCTAAGGATATTGTCTGGTCCTCTGCATGGTGGAGGATCCGCAATGTGACCATTAATACCTTCGAGAGAGGTGCTATTATGCTGGCTGCCATGCAGAAAACTTCTTTCTACTATCCTTCACGCATCAAGCATCAATGGGGTTGCATTCAATCCATTCTGAAAGAAGTGAAACCATGCCATGTTGATACTTGGACCCATCGCTTCTTGGATCACATGGCTAGTACCTGGGCGAGGCGCTTAAGGATTGTGGACTTCGTGGAGACATGCTCTGTGTATCCGGATCATCCATATGCCATCTGGCTTGAAGAAGATATTCGTAGGGCTTCTGATGATGATGCTTACATTGATAGAGAGAAGAGCAAGGCCATGGGTCTTCTTAACTACTCAGAGGAAGAAAGTGAAAGGAGTACAAGTGTGAAGAGAACAAAATATGATGATTCCACCATGCAGCCCTTGGCAATTCAGCTTTATTTACTTTAATTCTTTTAAATTCAGTACTTTCAATTAATAAGGGAGATGTAGTTTAAATCTCGCCTTTTGAAATGTAGGTTTCTTTAATTAACTTTTGCTCCTTCATTTGTGAGAATTTCTATTTCTGTCTTCTTGCCATATTTTTACTTGTGATGCTCTTTCAAGTTTTCACCACACCCATGGTCTTCTTATTTTTCCTTAATTTTTGCTGAAGTTGTCTTTTCAGGTTTTCAACTTAAAAAGGTTTTTTTTTTTTTTTTTTTACACATAATACTTATGTAATCTATCAAGATTAACTTGTTGAAATAGTTCTTCTCCATCCATGTCCATTAGCTTAGTTGCTCCGCCAAAAAATGAAGTCTTAATGACATAGGGTCCGACCCAATTAGGTTTGAACTTTCCTCTTGGATCAAATACTGGTGCTCTGAGTTCTTTAAGAACTAGATCCCCTTCTTTTAGTTCCTCGGCTTTACTTTCTCGTTGAATGCTCGGGCCATTCTTCTCTGATACCCTTGTACATGGTACAAAGCTTTTAACCTCTTTTCATCTGTGAGAATCAACTGCTCATATCAGGCTTTCACCCATTCCGCTTCCGGAATTTGAGATTTTAGGATTATCCTTAGAGATTCTGCTTCTATATCTGCTGGTAAGACAGCTTCCATACCGTAAACGAGTGAATACGGTGTCATCCTAGTAGATGTCCGAATAAAGGTGCGGTACCCCCATAATGCATATGGTAGCTTATCTGCCCAGTCTCGATACCTTTCAGTAGTCTTCTCTAGAATGGCCTTCACATTCTTGTTAGCTGACTCTACAGCTCCATTGGTTTGTGGTCGATACAGAGATGACTTGTGATGCTTGACACCATACTTCTGCAGAATTCTTTGGACTTCGTCTTCAAAGTGCATACCGTTATCTGAGACGATCTCATGAGGGACTCTGTAACGACATATGATGTTGTTCTCTATGAACCTGGCCACATGCTTAGCTTTCCGTATTGAGAATGATGCAACTTCCACCCACTTGGTAAAGTAGTCGATAGCCACTAAGATGAATTCATGCCCATTTGATGCTTTGGGAGTAATCATCCCAATGATGTCGATACCCCATACTGAAAATGGCCATGGTGACGTCATGTTGTATAGCTTCTTTGGTGGAAGATGATTCAGATTGGAATGAATCTGACATTGATGACACATCTTCGCGTGCTCTATGCAGTCTGCTTCCATTGTGACCCAGTAGAATTCTAATCTCACAATTTTCTTAACGAGCATTCACCCATTCATGTGCGGTCCGCACACCCCTTGATGAACTTCTTTGATAAGCTTTTCCGCTTCTTCTTTGTCAACACATCTCAAGTGTACCCCTTCATAGGATCTTCGATATAGAACACCACCACACAAGATGTATTGGGTGGCTAGCAACCTTCGCGCTCTTTGATCTTTTTTATCTGCACCTTCTGGGTATACCTTGTCTTCTACAAAGTTGCGGATGTCATAGTACCATGGCTTTCCATCGTTGATCTTATCATCTAGCACGGAGACTTCTCTTTCATGTGCTGGGACTTCTCTACTCTTGATCTCTATTGGTCGTACAAATGTGTTCACAGGTATTTGCACTAAGGATGCCAATATGGCTAACGCATCTGCGAATTGATTCTGAGATCTAGTCACATATGTGTACTCCATCTTGGTAAACTTCTAACATACTCTCTCGAGGTAAGCTTGGTAAGGCTTCAGGTGTTCTTCCTTCGTCTTCCATATTCTTTGAGCTTGCACTAACACCAATGCAGAATCTCCATCGATCTCTACTTTTTTTACATCAATAGCCAAGAGTGCTTCGAGGACTACTATGCATGCTTCATACTCTGTGACATTTTTGGTAGCCATAATATCCAACTTGGCTAACAGCGGTATGTGCACTCCATCTAGTGCTATAAGGAGAACCCCTACTCCATACCAATGTTGATTGGAAGCTCCATCAAAGTACATCTTCCATGTAACTTTTCCTTTTACGTTCAAGACGTCTTCATCTGGAAAATCATCATCAAGATCATCTTCACCTACAAGGTGACCAGCGCAATGCTCGGCAATCACCCTTCCTTTGATAGTATTCTTAGCTACATATGTCAAATAAAACTCTACCAGAAAGATCAGCCATCTCGATAGTTTTTCGGTGAGAGCGGGCTTTTCGAAGAGGTATTTCAGTGGGTCCATTCTGGCGACTACCAGTACTTGATGTGCTAACAAGATATGCCTAAGCTTCTGCACTGCCAGACCAAGGCATAACACGACTTCTCTACCGCCGTGTATCAGGTCTCGTAGTCCTTCAATCTCTCACTTAGATAGTATATCGCATGTTCTTGCTTGTCTTCATTTTCTTGAGCCAACATGTTTCCTAGTGTGTCTTCAATGACTGAGAGGTAAAGGTTCAATGGCCTCCCCGGCTTTGGTGTTGCCAAAACTAGTGGGTTAGACAAGTATTCCTTGACTGCTTCGAAGGCCTTCTAACAATCTTCTATCCATTCCTTAGGTTTTCCTTTCTTGAGCAACTTGAAAATTGGTTCGCATGTAGTAGTTAGCCTCGCTATGAATCTACTAATGTATTGTAATCTACCTAAGAATCCTCTTATTTCCTTTTCTGTCTTAGGCGGTGGCATCTCCAATATAGCTTTGATCTTGGTTGGGTCCACTTCAATCCCTCTGCTACTGACCATGTGACCTAGTAGTTTTCTAGCGGTGACTCCGAAGGTGCACTTGTTTGGATTAAGCCTCAGCCTATACTTTTTTATCCTTTCAAAGAACTTCCTCAAGTTAGTGATGTGTTCACCCCTAGTGGCAGACTTGACAATCATGTCATCTACGTAAACTTCCACTTCTTTGTGCATCATGTCATGCAATAAGGCTGTAGCCATCCTCTAATACGTTGCACTGTGTGGTAAAGGGAAGTCGTCCTTCGGACATGCTATATTTAAATCTCTGAAACCCACGCACATTCTGACCTTTCCATCTTTCTTGGGAATGGGGACTACGTTAGCTACCCAATTAGTTTGACTGACTGCCTTAATGAATCCGGCTTTCATCTGTTTGATTACTTCTTCTTTGATCTTCAACATCCATTCTGACTTCATGCGACGTAGCTTTTGCTTGACTGGTTTGACCTTTGGGAGAGTCAGTATTCGGTGTTGCACAATATCAGGGTCGATCCCAGGCATATCTTCATATGACCATGCAAATACTTCTGGAAATTCTTTGAGAAGCTTAGTGAGCTCTTCTTATTCTTCTGATGATAGTGTTGAACCAATTTTGACCTCTTTATGATTCTTTAAAGTGCCCAAGTTAATTTTGATAGTTTCATTTTCAATTGGTTTGATTTTAGCTTCATCTTCTTCATTAATTAAATGTTCATTATTTAAAATACTTTCAGTATTTAAAGCTTCATTGCCAGAGGACACATGCATGTAATCAAAATTCAAGTTCATTTCATTAACTGGATAGTTGGAAACAGGACTGATAAACTCAAAATTATTAAAAACTACATCAAGAAAATTGTTTTCAAATGACCAAATGCTAGTGATTCCATCCGATGGCATGATCATGGCAACATGATCTTCCTTGAGCTCTTCTTCAATGTGAAACACATCCCCCTCTTGGACGAATATCTTCCTAGCTTCAAGATCCATGTGCTCCATCCAGTCTTCATCAGCTTTGTCTTCCACAGAAGCTTTGTCTTCTATTGGAGCTTTATCTTCTAAGGTCAGCTGAGTCAAGAAGAAGATCTCGAACCCTGGCTTGCCACCTCTTAGCTCCAGAAATCTGTAGTATGGGAAGTCTTCTCCGGGTTTGACAAAATTCCCATTCAAAGTGTACTTGTTCTTGGTCATCTCTCCCATCTCTTCTTTGTATCCCAAGCCATACTTGCACTTGGCGCTTTGACTGTAGACTTCAAAGAGCTTCTTGATTCCTTGATTGAACTTTCTCAACCCCATGCTTGACTGATAGCCCATCTTCTTCATTATGGAGGCAATGACTACGCTTGAAGTCTTCATCACTTCGAAGTCTCGCAGTTGTATATCATTGTTGCTTTTGATATCACACACAGGTGCCCTAATCTCTCCATCACCTAGAATGGTGAGGACTCCTCCTTTCCATGGTAGCTTGAGCTTTTGATGAACCGTAAAAGGAACAATTCCTAGAGGATGCATCCAAGCCCTTCCCAATAGCAGATTGTAAGATGTGGTGATCTCAAGGACATGGAATAGCATTGATGATACTGGTCCTAACTGGCATTCGGCTTCAAAAGTCCCAATGACTTTTTGGCTACTCTCGTCATAGGCTCGGATTGTGAGGCTTGAAGGTGCTAATTATCCTTTAGTTAACCCTATCTTGTAGCGGTGCGCATCAGGCATACATTGATCGAGGATCCATTGTCAACCAACACCTTTGACACTTTGGAACCTATGCAATCTATAGTCATATAGAGAGGCTCTATTGTGATCTCCTCCTTCAGGTGGCAAATCCTTGGTAGTAAAGATGATGGCGGATTCATCGGTGGTCACGCCCATGATAAACAGTACTTGCTCCGGTGTGGTGTCCATAAGAACTTCTTTCCCAGCCAGGCTTCTAGTATAGCATCTCTTACTTTTGTAAAGCCATTATCAACCCCCAGATTGAGATGCTAACTTAAGTCTTCTTCAATTGAGCTAGAACTCTGTCTTCTTTTGTCTCTTTAGGAGCTTTGGCTTTGTCAGCTTCTCTTGTAGGTGGTGGGTCTTGCCCAGGATAATCTTCTTCTAGATAGGCAGGCTTGAAGTGCCTTCCTCCTCTTGTTAGGTGACGTGCTTCTTCAATTTCAGTGATGTCCTCCACGTACCAGCTAGTGTTATGGGCTTCTTCTTTTCCTTCGAGATCGTCCTAAGCTTCATCATCAATGGCTAGCACCCAATCTTTCAATGAAATTGATTTGGTTTAAAGGAGGTGTCCTCTGATAATTTGGCAATGGATTCTGGTGCACATTTGGTTAATTGGTAAGCCTAGGCTTCGGAATGACATCATTGTCAATGAGATCTTGAATCTCATGCTTTAGTCGAGCATACTCATCGATACGATGCCCTGTTCTTTGGTGGAAAAGGCAATACAAATTTGTATTCCAATTCTTTGGGAGAAGGTCGGGATATGGAGTTGGATCCAAAGGTTTGAGATGACCTCTTTTGCACATGTGATCTAAGACTTTGGATAATGGTACCTCCAATTGATCAAAGTGCCTCTTGGGTTTAGGACTTTGTCTTGGATATGGATATGGATTCTGATGTTGATGTTTAGGAGGACATTGATATTGATATTGATTCGGTTGAACAATATTGATATTGGCTTGAATATTCGGTGTCTAGCTCAAACTTCTGAAAATATTCTTAGGTGCGACAAAGATCCTTCCTTCTCTTTTGTCAAGTTGCCCATTGTCTATGGCATCTTCAAACCTCATCCCACTATTGCATAGTTGCTCAGAGTCCATGATGGGTGATGCAAACATTCGGTTGTAATAAATCGGCAAAAGTCCTTTCATGACCATGTTGACTTGATCTTTCTCTTTTGGCCTATTCATCATCTTTGAAACTTTGGCCCTCCACCTCACGAGGAATTCAGAGAATGTCTCATTCTGTTTTGACAAGTTGTCTCTAGATCACGTAGGGTCTCGTCGATCATGGTGTTGTATGAGAACTGATAGATTAAGATCTCTACCAACTCCCCCCAATTCTTGGTTTGCCCCACATTCAAAGTGTAGTACCAATTCGATGCCAATCCGACTAGTGACAATGGGAAAGCTTGAAGGACTTGTTCTTCATTGAGCCCTTTGATCTTGACAAAATTCAGATATTGCCTCAAGTTTTGTTTAGGATCGCCCACTCCAGCGAACCTATCAGCTTCAGGTATGGAAAACTTGGGTGGCAATTAGGAAAGTTCTTCTTTGGTGATGCCTCCCATGGTGGCAAGATAATCATCAACCCTTTGGGTCTTTTGGAGTGCTCTTTGCATAAGCTCCATCTTCTCTTTGAAATTTTCGGTGAAAGCTTTGAACTCCTTGCTACGCTCGATTGCGGCCTTCGCCTTCTTTTCCTCATTCCTTCGTTCTTCATCCTCTGTTCGGGAGTTCTTCTTTTGAGCTTCCTCTATCTTGGCGAGCCTTTCGTTGAACTCCTTGAGGTACCTTTCAATGACTGATTCAGACATGGTGACTGGCGCTTGAGTATCTTCTCCCTTCTTTAGATGACCGGTAGATTGAGATCTTGTCCAGGCAAAGCCGGGGATGTGTTTATTGCTCTTATTAGGTGCAATGATGCCTTCGGAGAGAACAAAATGTTTTATCAACTTTTACACTTGATGGCTTCGTGAATAAAAGACTTTAGTGACTCGTGCCAAGCGCATTGTAGTGTTTTGGGTTTGATCTTCACTATTGTCAAGGCCCAATGCATCACATTATGTTAAATTTCTTTCTTTCATGAGCAACTCATTTACAATGCTCTGTTCTCACAACTCACTATAAGTTTGCTCATAAACTTCTAGAAAATTTTTGGCTTTTAGCTCTCACACTCTCTTCAAGCCTTTCATTGATGGATTACCATATGCTTTTAGCTAGGTTTTGACAAAAATAGATTTTCTTCCTTGATTTTGAAAAAGAGCTTCTAAAGTATACGATAATTCATCTTTATGGGAATATTTGTGACTTGAACCCCTTGGTTTTGAGATAAAAATTCCTTCCATCTTTCTTTGAAAATTCTCATTGGGTTTATAGTTACAAACATCCATGACTTTGTTTAGACTTGAAGACCTCCCATGATTTCATGTCATGTATGCAAACAAGTATGCTCAAGCACATGCATTCTTTTGGACCGTGCTAAAAGATATAGACCCTAGGGTTTCATTAGTGTAGGTGGCCAATTCTAGGTTCTGCCCTTATCACTCCACAAAGGTCTCTCATTCTAACAAGAGCGTCTCTCCTAGTATGTAAACACACTAGCTTAGAGACTGGTCCTTAACTGTGTACCAAACCCAATCATAGGCAAGGTACATAGGACGTGAGGTGACAGTACCAACCCTACGTCCTGCAGAACGATTAGAACTCAGGATTGGCAGGTTTGGTACCATCCAGTATCTTAGGTTAAAAAGTGTGCGCTTGTGTGCATTTAGATTCATAAAATAAATAATTTCAAGAATAATCAAGTAATAACAGAAGTTAAGCTTCTTTTGTCCTCAGTGGAGTTGCCACTGTGAGATGCTGCATTGGTCATCTCTTCTTCTTTAAGGAGTCGTTCGTATTCTCAAACCTTTTTAGGGTTAGGAACAGGTGAACAAGGAGTCGCCACTTGGTTTATTGGTCCAAGAACCATAAATATGACTTTATGCACAAAAGGACTAGTCTTGAGCTAGGTCTGGAGCTAAGATATGTCTTGGGAAGGTGTTAGGCACCCAAGAAACGGCCAACCTAATGGTTGGCCTTCCTCTATATTACTTGATAACTTGAAGGAGTTTATTAAAGAATCTATAAATATTCAAAAGAACGTAAACCTAATTCTAGCACAATCAAGAGGCAAACAAAACATGTCATAACATCAACCTTTAGATCAAAGAAGGAATCTCACCTTGCATCCAGCACTCACCAAATTATGGGTTTCATACCCACCACAACATAGATTGTATTTCTAACCTAGAACACATATTAACTAATAATCAAACAAACATGGCATAGCTCATTGGAGCATGATTAAACATGCAGAACAATATGAAGATTTAGTTATTCTAACTAAACCTAGAAAACAACATGATTAATAAACATTCATGAAACTTGGTATGGCTTATTGAGAAGATCCATACCTAGCCTCTAAAGAGCTTGTTGCAAGCTAACAATTCATCAGTCTCTCAGACTTGATCTCTTTGGCGAGGTTTGTGTGTTGATCTACAATAAGAAAGGCTTTGAACACCTAGATTTGTGATTGGAGTTTCGTGAGAAAGGGATCATTCTTCTAATTCTTCAACTAGAGAATCACTACTTGCTCAAGAACTCTACCTGACTACCTTCTTCTAGGAAGGGCTTCGCTCCTCTAAAACTCTCTCTCTCTCTCTCTCTTTCTCTAGGCTTCTACTTCATTAGAGCTTCACTACTTTCTATTATACGAGACTTCTTGGTATTTTCAGTGTTTCTATGGAGACTCTCCGGGATGATTTGTTTGTGAGGTATGGGGCTCCTTTTATAATGATAAAGGGGCTAGGGTTGCTTGAAGAATGGGTAAACTGACATGTTTCCACAGGAATCAACCAATTCCCACAAATTAGGGTTTCTGTCTGGCGGCATTGGCACACGCCTCTTCACTATAGTTGTGCGCCACCTTCAAAGGGGCGCACGCCTATTAGGTTAAAAGGTAGCTTTTCAACTCGTTTTTTAGAACTTTCCAGATGGTTTTCAACACACATTCGTCATATGTGAGATCTTAAATTATCATCATTAAGACCAAGGATCATGAGTATTGACCAATACAAATTGGGGTGTCTACAGTGGGGTTCACCATAAAAAAAAATAATAATAAATAAATAAATAAATTCAAATTTAGTCATTGTGTGTCAACATTTGAAAAATTCAAGAAAATCGAATTTATCAACTCATGTCATCTTTTAAGCAAAAGTCAGATTTTTGTTTATGGTTATCTCATCATTTTATGTGCATGGATAATTCATTTAAATCATAATTTTTGTTATGAGCAACATGTTGGCCTAGTCAAACCCTAACCTAAAAGATACATGATCATTATTCAATTTACCCCATAACAATTAATGCATAAAATTAAAGTTAGGGTTTAGTCATTATACTTGCATAATAAAGCTATGAATACAAAATTTTTACAACAATACTGAGATGTCAAGTTATAAATGGTAAATAATAAAGTGATGTAAGTGGTGGGTCCATATGAGAACTAACAAAATCCTTACGACTCGGTATTGTTGTGAAAATATTGTGTCTGTAGCATTGCTCATACTTGCATACACGTCCCTTGCAAAGACAACACTGACTGAGGTTCTTTAAGTCTTAGCTTTTGTTCCTAAACACAGCAACTCCTCTCTTTGAATTCTCCATGGAATTCCTCATTCTATTTCAGGAGGAAAGTGTGCCTTATTACTCTTCATTGATTGTTGCTTGGTGTAAGGTTGATGATCTTATGAACTAAGGTCTTGTATTAGTGGATTCAAGAGTGTGTGGGATTGTTTTGAGTAAGTGGGAAGGGCTTCTAGACCTAAGAATTTCATGGCCATTTTACAAAGAGTGATGATGTTTACAAAGATTTTCTACATACAATCGAATGCTTGTCTACAAAATTGAATTTTTGAGCTATTGAGTGCTACTCCATGTCTCTTTTATAATGTACCCCCTATTAATAGAGGTGGGAGCTCAAGGTTGTAGAGTTTGATAAAAAATAAAAAATAAATAAATAAATAATTTTTTTTTTTTTTTTTTAAATCTTCATTTTTACCCCAGTGTGATAGGATGAGAATGCATACCAAAAGGGTCGAGTATGTTGCTCAAAATTTGAGCTGAAAGTACAGAGTCCTGACCAACCCATACTATGTGCCAATCGGAAGTGTGTCCTCAAGTCAACCAATCGACGCTTTGATTCTTGGACTACTTTTCTAACTCAATTCGATTTTGCTTCGATTTTTTTTTTTTTTTTTTTTTTAATTATGTGGAATAGTTACGAGGTATTATCAAGATATTTTGCAACCTAATGATCAAACTATGCTAAGGGGTAGTTAGGGTTTCTAAATTTCAATTAGTCATCTAATTTTCATGAGATAGTTAATTAATTATTCAAAACAAAAATTATTTAGAAGTATCATGTGTAATTTTGTACACTCTTTTCTTTAAGCTTAAACCAATGAGATTTTGTCACTTAATTAATTTTAATTGATTCATTTTGAGAACCAATCATAATTTATTACCCATAATCAGATATTTTAAACCTAGATTTCAAGATTAATTACATTTTGTTTGTTTAAACTTGAAGTGGATTGATCTTATTCGGTGGCTCGATTTTAGCACTCAAGATATCGTTTTGATCTCTATGAGTTCTAATTTTGTTTAGAATTAATTTTTTATTCATTCAACCATCAAAATGACATTTTTACCTTTATGTTATGAAATTATCTTTTTACCCTTTATTTTAGGTAAATATGATGGTTGTGAAATGGGGTGTTTATAAGATAACCCAAAAAATATAAAAGATTCCCAGACTTGATAGACGACTACAATGCTAGTGCAATGCACGGATTAATCAAAAATCATATGTAAACTAAAAAAAATTTCAACAATATAATATAATTGAAATTGAATAGTGAAATAGATAATAAAATAAAAGAACAAAAATTACTGGTGAAAAGTGTATTGTGTAAGACCAAATTTCTATTAAAAAAATTATATCATATGATTACTAAAATTAATAATGAAAATATTTTTAATGAATCACTTGATGAAAATATATCGTACAATTTTTAATACTTAAATTGAGTCACATGGTGAAAGCATGACGTGTAATTCAAAACTTTTATTATTAAAACAATAAATTATGGCACATTATTAAAATGATATATAGTAAATAATTTTTTTTTTTTTTTTTTAATTTTTAGAAACTCTTGATAAATTTCAAACATAATTGTATTTTTTGAACTTTTTGAAACATCGGTAATATAGTTTCACGTAAAGGAACTATGTTAATTATTTTTAATGT
>BKZX01021985.1:889-13043 GCA_014362285.1 Fagus crenata
GCAAATGCTGAAAACGTTTTACGGAAAACGTTTTCAGCCGAAACAAACTGAGCCTAAGTTTATTGTTGAGTACATTAAGCCTAACAACGACAATCACATTAAGCCTAACAACCTAACTTTATGTATGAAAAAGTTGAGGACAACTTAGCAATATTATATATTTTTCTTTTTTAAATTAATGTTCAAATCGTGAAATTCCAATATAAAATTATATGGAAGACACTGAATCAAAGATACAATCATAAAAGAAATATTTAATCATATATAAAGGAAGTTAGTGCAAATAAATAAAAATATAAAGATTTCATCTAAGGAAATATAATTGTAAGCAAAAAAAGAATGTAAAAAAATTTATATATTAAATATATGGGTAAATTATACTGACATCTCTTTCTTTTGGAAAAACTAGACTCATTACACCCTAATTTGGAGAAATGACACTCCGCTCCCAAAATTTGCAAAATAATTAACACTCAGTCCCATTTTCCCCTATTTTTAAAGGAATATTCTTTACTTAAACTTAAAATAATTGGAATATAATTTTTCTTTTTAACTTCGGTTAGTTAGGTGTTGGTTAAAAAAAATTAATAAAAAATAAACAATAAATAAATAAATAAAAGGGGGCTTAGTGTTGATTATTTTGCAAGTTTGGGAGCAGAGTGTCATTTTCCCAAATTAGGGTGTAATGAGTTTAGTTTCCCCAAAAGAAGGGGTGTCAATGTAATTTACTCTAAATATATTTATAAACCAACATGTCCTATATGTCAGATATTTAGAATAGGGTTTGAATTTTTAGTGCTATTAAGGTTGGTTTCATTGCTTTCGGAGAAGAGTATCTTAAAGTGAGATACATTTTGAAATTATGCAAAACTAAATGACTCAACTTTGATTGATAACATATTGAAATTATATTTAGCTGTCGGTTTTGAGCTAATTAGTTGTCTACTTTTCTGTATTATAGTATCATCACTGAAATTTTATATTTTAGAGCATGTTTGGTTCCTTGATTCAAATACAGTTTTCTGTATTTGAATCCAACTTTTTGTGGGTCCCATTAGCATTTTTTATGTTTGGCAGTTGTATTCAGTTTTTGAACTCAAATCGATTTACTGTATAAATGATACTCAAATCTGCTAAAATGAAAACACCAAAAAGATGTTTTCATTTTTTGTATTCTGTTCTCAACATTATTATCTAATATAATAATAGTTTTTTATTTTTCGTTTTCTGCTTAAACGTTTTGCTCTCTCTCTCTCTTCGTCTCGCCGGACTTTCGCAGACGAAGCCGGGCCTGAATCGCAGACGAAGCAACCGAGAGCACCAGCACCGACGAAGAGGCGATGTGCGGCGTGGCACCGCGAGGTGGGCGACCCACCGAGCTGGGTTTTTGCTTTTTTTTTTTTTCATTTTTTTTTTTTTTCAGATCTGACTGGGTTTTTGTTAGGGTGTCGGGGTGGGTTGTTGGGTGGTTCGAGGTGGGTCGCGGTGGGGCGGCGTGGCGTGGGCTCGCGGTGGGTCGTGGGATTGGTTGCGGGGTGGCTCTCTCTCTCTCGACCAGTCACTGCCACTGCCACAACCATTTTTGTTCGGTTTTTTTTTTCTCGATTTGCCAGATCTACTTGATTTTTAGGTGTTGCCGGTGGGTCATTTGATGGGTTTGGATGATTTTGAGTTTGCTTGTGGATTTTGTGCAGTGGATCGGGGTGGGTTACGGGGTGGATTTTTGGTGGATTCCGATGGGGGTTTGCGTTGTGGTGGGTCGAGGTGGGTTACGGGGTGGCTCTCGGTGGGTTTGTGAGGTGGCTCTCGGTGGTGGTGGGGGATTTTGGTCGATTCCGGTGGCGATGGATGCTTGTGACTACTGTTTCTTTATTGCAAACAAAAACAATAATAATAATAATAAAATAATTAATAAAAACAAAACTGGAAATTATGTGAAAAACACATGCCAAACAAATTTTTTGTTCTCAAATCTATTATAATATTGTTTTTTATTACAATTCTCAAAACACCCAAATACAAGTTTTAGAAAATAGAAAATAAAAAATAGTCACTAAACATACCCTTATATTCTGAAGGCTCCTGGAAACTAAACGACTCAACTTTGTTAATCAACTCGATTGGAATTTGGGAGAAAGGGTGTCTTATCTCATTATAGGCTGAGTTCTAAACCGTATTCGAAACTTAACATGAACCAAGGATTAAAGGGAATCTTTGTAAGCTTTGTAGAGAGCCAGAACCCAAAATATGTGACAAAAGGGCCATAGCCAATGAAGACTAATTAATATCATCACAACTATGAAGATTATAGGCCCAAGGCTCATGTCATTTAGATTCTTCTACCCAATGCAACTAAAAATCCATCAATAAACCTTACCCACAAAAGATTATCAAGAAGAGCGGGTAGCTGGCCATTTTAGAAGCAATACTTGGCCCAACACATGCAAACATCTGCAAACACAAATTATAAGAGGAGATAAAACAGCTTTCAATTAGTGATATCCCAGATAGAGAAGTAATAGTTGCAAACATCATCACTAATTTACAAAAAGTGAAATATCTGAAGTACTGCTAAAACCTGCTTATCCTTCAATAGTCTGGGTGAAAAAAAAAAAAAAAAGGGCATTTTTGGTTGCAGAAAATAGAGGACTACAACTTGATCAAGTAAAAATACTTCGAATGTAAAATATATATACATATTGCATATTGCATAAAGAAACTCATCATAATTATATCCTCCACTCTCTTCAAGACCAACTCAACTAATGAACTAATGCATCTGCATGCATGAAAAAAAAAAAAAAAAAAAAAAGAACATATAATCAGAATCAATTGAGATTGCTAATAACATAAGACACTTTTTACTTCACCTTTTAAAATCAATTCATTAAGATATCTCATGACAGAAGAACATCATTTTAAATAATTAAAACTAGAGTCATATAACTCACGAAGAGAAAAGTGGAACCGAAAGGGACTGAAGAGAAAAATAGAAAGAGAATGAAGCGTTGAAGCAAGAAGAAAACCTTTTTGGCATGTTTTGTTTAATGTCAAACAACCAAAACGACGTCGTTCTAGACATAACAAAAGTTCTTAAATTCATATTTTTAGACAAAAATTTCTATATGTTATTAAAAAAATTATATTCTAAATGCACACACTTAGTATAAATTTGCTTAAATGCATATTTTAAACAAGAAAAATTAATATGTTATTAAAAATGCTTAAATGCATATTTTTAAATAAAAAATTCTATATTTTTTTTTATATAAAAAAAATAAATTTCTATTTCTCATAGAGGGGTGGGACTTTTTCGGGAGGGGAATGACCACTTGAGCGAATGCTCAAGTTATAATTTAAGTACATATTTGAAATAAAATATTATAACTATTGTGTTTAATAAGGAATAAAATTAATGGGTGAAAAGAAATATATAAGGTCATGTGGCATTATTGGCAATTTCAAAGCCATGGAATATGAAATATGAATGGTTTGGAAAACTGATTTGCAAATGAGAAATTTAAAATTAATGCTCATTAAGTAGAAGTAAAACTTAAAAAGTGATATAATATTTGTTGATTTTGGCTATTTTTTCCTTCCATAACGAAATTTTATAGTGTAATTTCTTAGTGTTAATAGTGCACATTTAAAACCATTCATTTGTAGAAAATTGAAATAAATGTGGTGTGATCTTTTTTTATAAACACTTGTTAACAAATGGAAAAAGAAAAGGTAAAAAATTAATGGGGTATTTTTAATGAGCAGAAAGTGGGAATTTAAGGTCATGTTTATTTAAGAATTTATAAGACTCATTTATTATTGACACATGGAAAATAGGTATAGTAAATAAATTGACATGTACAAATTAATTGTTGTCACGTGGCTTTGTTGTCCAACTCATTCTATAATTAAATTGCCACTGCTGACACATGTGTTATCTAAGATGCTACGTGTCATGCAGAAGATGCTGTCATACAAGCCAAATGACAGACATTTGGCAATATTCTCTACTTTAATATATTATATAGATATAGATTGAAGTTGTGGGTTTATTTAAAAATAGAAAAAGAAAAGTGGAGTTATGAGTTTATTGCCAAAAAAAAGAAGGATTCGCAATTATCAAGGCACATTGTCACTCATCATTGAATCCTCTTAGGATTTGTATGAAACTATTTTTTATTGTTAAGAAGCTTCTTATAAGATTATCCAAAGCAAACACCATGAAAGACTATTAAGATCTTAGTAATTTAAAAAGTACCAGCCAATATTCAGGTACTTTGTAAATCAACTGGATTGGAATTTGGGAGAAAGGGTATCTTATCTCATTATAGGCTTAGCTCTAAACTGTATTCGAAACTTAACTTGAACAAAGGATTAAAGTGAATCCTTCTTAAGCTCGGTAGAGAGCTAGAAGCCTAGAACCCAAAATATGTGACAAAAGGGTCATAGCCAATGAAGACTAATACCATCACAACTATGAAAATTATAGGCCCAAGGCTCATGTCATTTATATTTTTCTACCCAATGTAACTAAAAACCCACCAATAAACGTTAAACCCAAAAAAGATTATCAAGAAGAGCAGGTAGCTGGCCATTCTAGAAGCAATACTTGACCCAACACATGCAAACATCTACAAACCACAAAATACAAGAGGTGATAAAACAGCTTTCGATTAGTGAAATCCCTATAGAGATTAATAGTTGCAAACATCATCACTAATTAACGAAAAGCAAAATATCTGAAGTAGCTTTTCAATGAGGATTTGAATTGTTGTAGTTGCAAAAAATAAAAAAACAGAATATAAATGTGAAAATATTGCCACAAGTAACAACCTTCTTGAAGCAAACAGAACATGCTGGTAAGATTTGCAAGGGATTCTCATCCAAAAAAGAAACTTATCAAGCTATTTTAATTGCCACTAGATATCTTATTTAATTAGTATCGGTCCACTATAAATATATATATATATATATATATATAAAAGGGCCAAGGATACAATCATCATCAATTTGGGGTAGCTGAAATTAGACTAGATTATAACTCAAGTACGTAATCCTAGAGCAACTCCTCATTTGAGTGTAGGTCCCTGACAGAACAATTCTACAGCAGTCCAAATTGAACAACTATTAAGTAAAAAAACTATAGATGAAGATGATGTTAAGCTATCCCACATAGGTTAGATAGGAGAGTTGTGTTAGGTATCCTATGTATGTTAAGCTATCCCACATAGGTTAGATAGGAGAATTGTGTTAGTAGTCCTATGTATAAATAGGATACCTAACAATACATTATAATTATCCAAATTATATCATATAAGAGAGAATATAATAAAGATGTAGCTCATTGGCTATATCCTGTGGATGTAGGCTCACATAGCCGAACCACTTGAAAACCCTAGCCTCCATTCTCTTCCTCTCTCTCTCACTCTTTTATATTTTCCATTATCATTAGGTTTAGATTTTCTACATGGTATCAGAGCACTAAAGCTCTCACGAGCAATTCGATCCTTCCGCTTCCGCATTTTCATAAAAAAAAAAACCATCCAAAGCCCCCCATCACAAATATCCTAATTTCAGAAAAACTGATCACACATATTGGTAGAGAATTCAAAAATCAGCAAAACCCTAGTTTTCCCGATCAGCATCAGCGACAGCACGCGCCTCCACGCGCGGCCCAAACCTTCTGGAATCTCCTCCACGCGCCACTAGCATAGCCGGAACCACCATGTCTCAGATCTTCCGTCTCCAGTCACCGAATCAAGAATCAAGCACCTTATATAGATAGATCGACCATCGATCTATCGAAATCCGAAAAAAATCGTCCAGATCCAACGGTGGACGCGCCTCCACGCGCCACCCATATTTCTGGCAGCAAGATCCACGCGCCACACGCGCGGCACGCTCCGGCTTCCATTCTGTCCATGCTGATGTCAGCCTTAGGTCTCTAGGGCTTACTGCTGACGTCAGCAGACCCGAAAAAAAAAAAAAAAAAAAAAAAAAAAAAAAAAAAAAAAAAAAAAAATCCTTTTATTTTTCCTTTCTATGCCTTTTTATTTTATTTGCAATATTCAAAAAAAAAATTTCAAATTTCAAATTTTGAAATTCAAAAAAAACTGTGGGATATATTTTTTTTTTGATTTTATCTTCATAAGCCAAGATCGAGCCAAGCCATAGAGCCACTGAGCTGAGATCTTGAGCAAGACCGTTTGAAGATCCAAGCCTCTGAGCCACCAAGTCGCGATCCGAGCCATTGAGCCATGATCCGACCAAGCCAAGCCGAGATCTACTTCAAGCCAAAATCCAAGCCACCGAGCCTCTGAGCCGAGATCCGAGCCATCAAGCCGAGATACGAGCCAAGCCGAGTTGAGTCAAGATATTTGAGCTATTATTTTGTAAACAAACTCAAAGGTTTCATTAAAATTACACCTTGAGTTTGAGGGGGAATGTTAAGCTATCCCACATAGGTTAGATAGGAGAGTTGTGTTAGTAGTCCTATGTATAAATAGGATACCTAACAACACATTATAATTATCCAAATTATATCATATAAGAGAGAATATAATAAAGATGTAGCTCATTGGCTATATCCTGTGGATGTAGGCTCACATAGCCGAACCACTTGAAAACCCTAGCCTCCATTCTCTTCCTCTCTCTCTCACTCTTTTATATTTTCCATTATCATTAGGTTTAGATTTTCTACAGATGAATGCATGCCTCATGGAATTTTACGGTCAATCCAACAGCCAATTTAACAATGCAAAAGTCAGGACTTCATTATCAAAAGTGAAAATTACTAGTACATGAAAATTCTGTCATTCTGCACCATTACTTTCATCATTGTCATGGTCACTATTACAATGATTTAAGATTGATAGTATGACATAATAGTAAATACTAATTGAATGAATTTAAGTATAAGAAATGCAATGATAAAAAGGGCAACCCCTGGAGTTCTAGAGTAAACTTGTCTCAAAGTTGCTTTCCACTTGTTCCATGGGACAATGCAGTGCGCATTCAAGGCTTCACAAAGATCAGCAAAATAGAAATCTGTTTCCGATATAATAGTCCCTGTGAGAACGTTGTTGATGAGATCTGCTACCTCTTGCCTATCTGTTCGCTTAAATTCGATAATTCCACTCTGAACAAGTAATTCAACATCGTTGGGAGTATCAATTAGGCCTTCAATGACAAAGAAATAGTCATGTATGTACTGCTCCATGAAGTGCCATCTCTCATAGGCGAGAAGGTTTCGAAAAATCCTGTATGTCTGACCACATACTCTTAAACATGGAATTTCAAGAATCCCAATTTTGAATTTTATGTCATATATGTTTCCCGAAAAATCCTGTATGTCTGACCACATACTCTTAAACATGGAATTTCAGGAATCCCATTTTTGAATTTTATGTCATATATGTTTCCAGTTAATCCCACCTTAAACTTCACCCCCGCCTGGCGTAGTTGTGTTGCACTAGGTACCCTTAGGGCAAGTTTTGTACACTGTAATAGATTACTTTTCATTTCGCATTTGAGTGGCAGCTGTTGTGGTAGATGACAAATTCGTACAAAATGAAGAAAATGTTCTATTTTAGAACAACATAATTTTTCCCAAAGCTCTTGTATTCCTGCCAAAAGTACCTTATCTTTGAAGGCATTGTGGATAAGCCAAATAAGGGAACGTCTCTCATCTTGTTCAGGGGGAATGATTATTTTGGCCTTGACAAAAAGATCCTCCAAAATAAAGAATGGTGGCTGATTTTCAAGCACCAACATGTCATACCATATATCTTCTTCCAGCAAGGGTTTACCAAATATACCATGGTCTTTATTTGCTTTGCTTTGGGACGAAAACCTCAATAGCGACTCAATGACAAACGCTGAATCCACCAAAATCATTGCCAAAAACTCATCACTGCTAAGGTTACTGGTTTCTTCATAAGAATTGCGAAGTTTTGCTTCCCGCTCCGCCACAAGTTCAATATAATCCACCAAGCTCACCTTGGTCCTTAGAAGAAAGTCTTGTAGGTTACGCAGTTTGTACTCTTCCATGGATTGCAACCCTGTATTACCATGGTGCATCGGACCGATTGAGACTATCCGAGGTGTGTAGGGATCGTTAATAAATTTGCATATAGGAAACCTATAGATACGAGCAGAGGTTAAAGTGGGCAAGCTTTCCAACTTCTGTCTCAAAGAAGGTATCACCACTTCTTTCTCAAATGAAATACTTTTGATTCCTTCCATTTGCTTGCTGCATCAATATCAATATTTTTGAGTGAAATATATGCATATAAGATGAATTTCAATTTTAAAAATTTCATCTCATATTGTATCTTTAAATGAATTTATTTTAAACATTCCCATTGTAAATATGATCATTCAAAAATAAGAAATATACTAAAATTCAAAACTAAATTAATACATGAAAGATTTAACGAACATCTATTTAATATTTACAAAATATAAACAAACAAAAAAGACAAAAATAACTATTCATTAATAAATTATAAATCAAAATCATATATAATCTATTAAAATGGAATTTGATGTTCTTTAAAATTCTAGAAACATATATGATTGATTCCATAATATATACTAAATTTGCAACAACTTTATTTTTAGTGTACAATATCAAAGAGTCTGTTAGAAAATATCTTCTATTTAACATTATGTAGTTACATTATAACCTGAAAGAATAAGTACAAGTACACCACTCAACAAACAAGTTAATTAGTAGACTTTTGATTTTGAAGTCCTTACTAGATGAAGAAACCCTAAGAATAAAAAGGTATAAAAAAGAAGAAGAATACAACTATGTTACAATCTTTTGGGTAATTCTACACTAGATATCATCATGTGTGATATTGGTACCATTAATGTCCATCACATTGCTTGGTACCCTAAATTTTTGTTAATTATTTAAATTTAATATATATAAAAAATGAAATAGTACCAACATCATATTGGATAGTACAAACATCAAATATAATGGTACTTATATCACATTTGATGGTACCAATTGAGTGGGTACCATACTCACAAAAAGAGCGTGGATATTGTAGAATGACTCATCAATCTTATCACAGACATATTCATTTGAATTAAAAAAAATAAAAAAGGTCAAACACAATAGAATACGAGATTTGTTTTTGTTTGTTAGTAGTAGAGGATTTTGTTTTTTGTTTTAAAATTAAAGAGATTACAGATATACATGCAGCATCTGGTCATCTTATTGTTTGGATGCCTTAGGCTAGCTTTAATGTCGGGAGTCATATATAATTTTTTTTACCCAAACTTCCAAATCTTATAAATTTATAAGTACTATTACAATTGTTAATAACTAAACTTTGTTCATTATTTTTTGAAAAAAAAAAATTAAACCTGGCTTCTGTGAAAAACTTCAAAATTAATTACGTTCTATCAATTTCAAAACATACCAAAAATAAGAAATTTATAGTGATCAAAAGAACAGGATTAAGAGATTTTCATTCACCTAATAATTTGCAAATAATAAAGAGGAGAAAGAGTGAGAAAGAGGACCTGTTTGATGGAATGCAGACAAAGGAAAAGGCCTGAGGCTGCGTTAGTTTTAGGGATTTTGGATGGATTATAATGAGTGAGACTCAATCGAATCACGTAGAGTTTTTAAAGGACGTGATAGACGCATAGGGTTTGAGTAGGAAAAGGCCTGAGGCTTCGTTAGTCTTCCAACCTTTAAAATTGGATCAAGGTCAAAAGAGATTTACAATAGTTGAAATATATTTGACATATCTCAAAAAGAGAGAATGCCGAGTATATATATATCTTGAAGTTTAGTTTACACAAAAAGATGAAGACAATAATAATGGGCCTAATATGGTCTAACTAAAAGCCCACTAAAAAAGCCCCTTCTAATACATTCTAATATTCAACACTCCCCCTCAAGCTGGAGCAAAGATGTCAATCAAGCCCAACTTGACAATAGATGACTGGAGTAGAGAAGGTCTCACAGGTTTAGTGAGTACGTCAGCAGTCTGGTCTGATGAAGGTACAAAAGATGGAACAATAATACCAGAACGAATCTTTTCCCGAATAAAGTGTATATCCACTTCTATATGTTTGGACCGCTCATGGAAAACAGAATCTGATGCAAGCATAATAGCAGACTTGTTATCACAAAACAATTGAGATGAATCTTTTTCTGTAAAGCCTAACTCATTAAGAATAGACCGAAGCCACAAAATTTCACATGTGCCTTGAGCCATAGCACGATATTCAGCTTCAGCGGAAGATCTAGAGACAACTGCTTGCTTCTTACTTTTCCAAGAGATAAGATGATTACCATAGAAAGTACTGAGTCCAGTAGTAGAACGCCTATCGGTTTGAGATCCAGCATAATCAGCATCTGTAAAGCATGATAGTCCTGATTAGTGACTAGCAGAGTAGAATAAACCAAGGCCAGGACTAGTCTTAAGATATCTCAATATATGATAAACTGCATCCAAGTGAGCTGTGCGAGGAGCATGCATAAATTGACTGACAACACTCACTACAAAGGTTAAATCTGGTCTAGTGTTTGTCAAATAAATCAAACGGCCAACCAAACGTTGGTACATAGATGGATTGAGAAGTAAGTCACCAGATTCAGTAGAAAGCTTCAGATTTGGATCCATAGGAGTAGAAGCAGGTCGGCATCCTAACATACCAGTATCTTGAAGGAGATCTAAAGTGTACTTTCGCTGAGAGAGGGAGATCCCATTACGAGAACGAGCAACTTCAATGCCAAGAAAATATCTGAGAGAGCCCAAATCTTTTACATAAAAAACTTTACCAAGATCTTGTTTTACCTGAGAAATACCTGGGGCATCATCCCCAGTGAGAATAATGTCATCCACATATACCAAGAGGATGATACAGCAACCATCAAGGCGTCGGCGGATGAAACAAGTGTGATCAGAATGGCAACGGACAAACTCCATAGACAATATGACTTCACTAAAGCGGCTAAACCAAGCCCTAGGCGATTGTTTCAGCCCATAAAGTGACTTACGAAGGCGACACACCTTCCCAGCATACTCCCCCTCAACTCGAAATCCTGGAGGAGTATCCATATAGATAGTCTCAAGTAAATCACCATGGAGAAAAGCATTCTTGATGTCCAGTTGGTGAAGAGGCCATGAATGAGAGGCTGCCAAAGATACAAGGAGACGAACAGAAGTCAACTTAGCAACAGGAGCAAAGGTAGCACCAAAATCTTTGCCAGGAACCTGGGTAAAGCCCTTTGCAACTAGACGAGCCTTATACTGATCAACAGAACTATCAGCCATATACTTTACCGTAAAGACCCACTTACATCCCACTGTTTTCTCACCAGCGGGTAAAGGGACAAGCTCCCATGTCTGATTAGCCTGTAAGGCATTCATTTCTGCTTGCATGGCGGTAACCCATTTGGGATCCTGAAGAGCCGCAGACACAGACCGAGGAATAGAGACAGATTCAAGTTTCCCAATAAATGCCCGATAAGAATCTGAAAGGCCAAAATAAGAGATATACTGGGAAATAGGGTGATTAGTACTGCTAAGCCAACCAAACTGAGAAGGAGCTTGGCGAACACGAGAAGGATAACGTGAGGTGGGTGGAGGTGGTGTAGAAACTAGAGGAGTAGGAGACATACCTGAACCTGGGTCCAAAGATGAGTCTGGCAGGGGAAACTGAGTGCGAGGGCGACGAGTGTAAACCTGTAGGGGAGGAGAAGACCTCTGAACGGGTGGAGAAGAGGACTCGGGAACCATGGAATCAAAAATAGGGACAGGACGAGCAAGAGGAGAGGTAATTTCTATGGAAGGAGAAAGATCAGATACCTGCAAAGTAGAATGAGTGCTATAGAAAGGAACGTCCTCAAAAAAAGTCACATCAAGGGAATGATATAAGTGTCTAGATACAGGGTCATAGCATCTATAGGCTTTGGACATAGCTGAGTATCCTAAAAAGATGCATTTAACAGATTTATTATCCAATTTAGTATGATGAGGACTACGATTTTGGACAAAACAAGTACATCCAAACACGCGAGGCAAAATCGAAAACAAAATACAATCAGGCTTAAGAATTTGAAGAGGAGCCATACTATGCAAAACTCGACTAGGAGTGCGGTTTATTAGATAAACTGCAGTGA
>BKZX01021988.1:8237-37282 GCA_014362285.1 Fagus crenata
AAATGTATTATCTAAAAAAGTGACATGACTCATTAAAAAAGTTAGGTGACTAAAAATACACGTGACTTGTCTATTTAATAGCCACGTAATAGATTGGAGGATAATTCCTTCAAACCGGGTTAGGGTAAACTATTTCTTATTTTGGAGTGAACGTTTTAAATATCTCAATTTACGTTAGCGTATTTTGTTAAGAAAACTCACTTTGATTCCAATTAGTAATTTTAATTCGATAAGAAGTCTATTTTAATTTTAATTTTGTAAGAGACATTATTAATTAAAATCAATGAATAATTTAGGAAAATTGTAAGATGTGAAGGATATTTTTAGCAGTTCCTAAAAGTGGACATGAGGGGAGCAATCCTCTTAATAGTAATAGATGATAATAATAGTAATAATTAAATAACAACACCCAATACTTTATATGATTATAATAATAATAAAAATGATAATGAAATACAAATAAAATCAACAACAATACTAATAATGATATTAAAAATATTAGTTTTGATAAAATTTCTATGATTATAATGAATATAATAACAAGACCCACCTAACCACTCCGTTTATTCAGCAAACTTAATTCCTTCGTCTTGGGTGCCATAAGTGCAACAACACTGGTTGGACCTATCTCAGAAAAGCCTTAGAAAATTATAAATATTATACTAAGAAAATAAAAAACAAATGATACACATTCGAAGAACTATGACAATTAAATAAAAATTAGTAAAAAATTATCACTTTTGAATAAATGTCAATCAGTATGATACTAATACATATAATAAGAAGGAAAAAAATAAAAAATAAAAACAACAAATTTCTTGCCTACCCACATAAAGAATAATAGTAGTAAAATTATTACTATCATTATTACTATTACGTACACCATCGACAACATTACATGGACTTTTTGTACAATTTCTTTCAAACTTGCGATTGGTCCTAATATTTCAAAGGAATTTTTGCGATCGATTACAAAAATTCACTGTACAATTTTCTGGAAAAACTTGCAATCGATCGCAAAAATTCGCTGTACAATTTTTGTACAGTGAATAAACCGATTGATCGCAAAAAATCCTTTGAAATTTCTTGATCGATTGCAAGTTTTTCCAGAAATTGTACAGTGAATTTTTGTGATCAATCGCAAAAATTCCTTTGAAATTTTTTGATCGATCGCAAGTTTTTCCATAAATTGTACAGTGAATTTTTGCGATCGATCGCAAAAATTCCTTTGAAATATTAGGACCGATCGCAAGTTTGAAAGAAATTGTACAGATAGTCCATGTAATGCTGTTGATGGTGTACCTAATAGTAATAATGATAGTAATAATTTTACTACTATTATGCTTTATGTGGGTAGGCAAGAAATTTGTTGTTTTTTTTTATCTTTTTATCTATTTTCTAACTATGTTTGTAAAAACTTTTTTTTTTTTTTTTTTTTTTTTTTATAAAATGGTTTTTTTTTAATTAAATTTGTCTTATTTTTTCTTCTTCTTCTAACGCGTGGTTCGAAGGTGTTAAAATTCTCTTCTTTTTTCTTCTTATTATTATTTACCAATCGCCAACCACTAGCCAAGTCCAACCGACTTTGTATTTGACCGACCCAATTGTGCTATAAATACCCACCCCCACCCTCAAACTTTATTCGCTTCACTTTTAGAAAACATCTTTAGGATTCAAATTGTTTGAATTTCTCCTCTAAAATGCCTTCGTCTTCCCCACCTTCAGACCCTGCAAAAAAGAGAGACTCGGCTTTAGGGGAGGCCTTACCTCAAAAACCAAATAAATTACACAACTCTGCGGCTACGGGTTTAGTTATGTCCAAGGAAATTCAGCCGATTGATGGATTTAGGTGCTTTCTTTATTGCACCCTGTTTCCCTTGGGTTATGAATTTGAAAAAGATACGCTTATTCAGTTATGGATGGCTAAAGGTCTTATTGAAGAGAGAACAAATGAGAGATTGGAGGATACTGGCAGCATTGTTTTTCATTCTATTGTATCTGAGGGATTCATAGCGCCCTTGAGCTGCGATTTTAATGATGGCAGACCCAAGTACAAAGTAAGTGATAACAATGGTTCCAATCTTCAACAATTCTCTTCGGATGGATACTTGCTAGTTGAGGATGTTGTCCCAGGATTTAAATTGTCAGATAAGTGGGGTGCTACCTCTCAACTTTCTCATTTGTCTCTGCATGGTAAGATTGATCTCATAACTTTTGAGGCTATCAAAAAATGTGAGTATTTGCGTACACTTTTAATTAATCCTCGTCATGACTCTTGTATCAAACTAGTTCCTCGGGATCTCTTTCTAAGACTAAATCTCTTACGAGCCTTGAAATTAAGTCAGACCCACATTTCTCAATTGCCAAGTTCAATTGCTAATGTAAAATCTCTGAGATATATTGATGTCTCTGAAACACCAATTATCACGTTGCCTGAATCAATAGGTTCTCTTCACAAATTACAGACCTTAATACTTAGAGATTGTACATGCTTTGTTGCCTTGCCAAAAGGTATGAAGAACCTAACTAAGTTGCGGCATCTAGACCTCGATATTGTTGGACAGTTGAGCTCCATGCCCCCCGGAATGGGGAATTTAATTGATCTTCAAAATTTGTCAGGATTCATTGTGGATAGACATGATGGATTTCATATTTGTGAGCTCAAAAATTTGAATAATCTTAGGGGAGAAATTTGTATTTCAAGGCTTGAAAGAGTGCCAAATTCAGAGGAGGCTATGGAAGCTGCTTTGCCGAATAAGAACTACCTTAATAAGCTAGAGTTACGTTGGAGCGATCTACAAGATGAGGAGGCTGAGGTGGAAGAGGGTATTCTTGGGTGTCTTCGACCCGGTTCTGGTCTGAAAGAGTTGCACATACTATTCTATGGTGGGTCAAAGCTGCCAAGTTGGTTTGGCCATCCATCTTTTGCTGATCTCGCTGCCATTATCCTCTACAAGTTCAAAAATTGTCAATTCTTGCCATGCCTAGGGGAATTACCATCACTCAAGTTTCTCTATATTGCAGAAATGAATACAATAAGTGAAGTTGATTATCGTTTTTGCAGAAATAGGGAGGACCAAGGGTATCATGCATTTCCAAAATTAGAGATACTGAAATTTGATGTCATGCTCAAGTTGGAAGGGTGGATGGGAGTACAGAATGGTGACTTCCCATCACTAGTTAAACTCACACTGGTCTATTGCCCAAAACTCAGTACTCTTCTGGAGGTGGCGAAATTAAGGTATAGAACAGGCCCATGAAAATGGTGGCCCAATTTCCTCATTAAACGAAGGAAGAGGCAAAATGAACTCAGCCCAGGCCCACCTCTCAAGTAGTAAGAATGAAGAAAAAGGAAGATTGAATTCGGCCCAAGTTCGTACCAGATAATAATGACAAAATAGAGAGTTGTAGTTTCCATAAAAGTTGTACCTTTATTTGTACTTTCTTACTTTGTAAAGAACTGTCCCATATCGAAATGATGGAATGAAGTACGAGACATGATGTAATATAAAGTCAAAAACAATCATAAAAGTACTTCTTACTACTTTAAGAAATTTATTGTAGCATCAAAACGACCTACTACAATTGGCGCCATATGTGGGAAGTACTTTCAAAGATAAAAAATTCAAGAGAAAATGACTAGTCGCATCGAAAAAGTACCGTATACTCGGGCCGAGGAAAGGACCCAATGATAATCCCAGAAGATGAGAATCCCCTGCCGGAGATCGACCTCTCCTCCAACAACGATAAGAGATGGCCCGAAGATACGCCTTCAGAAAAGGCACTCAGAAGAATAGCCGTTAGGTCAGAAATCAGGAACAAACGGAAGCCTGAACCATCCCACCGATATCGTAAGCATTCTAAAACGGACCGAAGAACCAGAGTGATAGAACCCAGAACAAACAGTTCGACAAGTGACCGAACCTGGGATAAGTATAACGAGGATACTGTGGAGGCACTACAACAACAGGTCCTTGACTTAAAGAAGCAGTTAAAGAAAAATAAACGTTCCAAAAGATCACAGTACTCCAACAGGCCCAAGATTGGAAGTAAGCCTGAAAGATACCTATCATCCGAAAGCTCGAGCAGGTCGGCCGCAAAAACCAATGAAGAAGAAAGCTCTGACGGAAGGAATAATGGGGGAAGAGATTTGGGTAGAGGATCCAAGGGCAACTGGTCTGAATCCCCCTCAATGGCTAGGCAGCCATATAGGGAAAGAAGAGGACAGGAGACAGTGTGGAAAGCCCTACACCAAATATCACATTCTCCTTTTTCAAAAGAAATAGAGAAAGCACATCTCCCAAGAAAATTTCCCCCCCCGAACTACGTAATGTACGATGGCAGGGCCGACCCTATCGGACATATCAGCCATTTTAGACAAAGCATGTCTCTGCACCTCGACAACAATGCTTTAATGTGCCGAATGTTCCCTTCAAGTTTAGGACCGATGTCCCTTAGATGGTTCAACCACCTACCACATTCCTCAATTTATTCATGGGACGAATTAGCCGAGGTATTTGTCTCCCGGTTCATAACCAATAGTCGGAAGCCTAAAGAGTTCGACTCCTTAATGTCCATGAGAATAAAAGACTCAGAATTGTTAAATAATTATTCTGCAAGATACTAGGAAGTTTATAACGAAGTAGATGGTGGTATAGAAGATATGGCCATCAAGACCTTTAAGGAGGGTTTACACCCAGAATCCGAATTAAGGCATAGTCTCTCCAAAAGATAGGCTAGAAGCATGTGAGACCTCATGTCATAGATCGAACAATATGTACGGGTGGAAGAAGACAGAGCAAGAACTGGGGCAACATCTACACGAAGCCGACCCCCAAGAAGGCCAAACAATACGGAACAAAAAAGGGCCGAAGTACCTCAAAGGAATCCTACCCGTTTTCCACGACCGAAAGAAACAGGCAGAATATATACGGTTTTTAACGAACTGATCTATCGCATCATGAGCGAAATAAAAAATGAACCTTTCTTCATGTGGCCTGCTCCCCTTAGGTAGAGATCCATCAAGAAGAGATCCTAACAAATTCTATTTTTACCACAGAAAGAAGGGTCACATGACCGAGAGATGTTATTCGCTAAAACAGCACCTGGAACAACTAGTTAAAGCAGGACATTTACGTCGTTACACAGAAGACGGCCAAAGACAACACTACCATGAAGGACCAACGGCCGTCCACAATACCAAGCCTGCCGCCAGGGTTATAGAGATGATCCACACATCCCGACCGAATGGCCAATCATACGATCGGTTGAGATCCGATTTGAAGAAAGCTCAGCATTTTTGGGAAGTTTTTCAGGTGGCCGAAGGATCGGTTGTATCCAAAAGACTGAGAACGGGACTCCCAAACAATGAACAACAGATCTTCTTCTCTGACGAAGATTTGAGAGATGTCCAGACTCCACATGATGATCCATTGGTGATCAAATTAAGAATAGGGGACTCAGATGTCAAACGGGTGTTGATAGACCAAGGCAGCTGTTCCGAGATAATGTACCCAGACCTGTTTCACGGGCTCGGTCTCAAACAGTCCGATCTCCAATCCTATGATGCACCCCTATTTGGATTCTCGGGAAAGAGCATTCAGCCCATGGGCCGGATTACGTTAACTGTCCATACTGGACCAATCAGTTTGGAAACCAAATTCATAGTAGTAGATGTGCCATCCCCCTATACAGCAATCATGGGACGAAGATGGCTGCATAGATTGAAAGCCGTACCATCTTCTTTCCATCAGAAACTCCGTTTTCCAACCAATTTCGGTATAATGGAGATTAAGGGTGATCGAGTTGCTTCCAAACAATGCATCATGGCCGCCATCAAGCAGAATCCCCTAGGGTCTAAGCAGAAAGGGAAAATGGCGGCGCAATGCTCCAAAGGCTTATAGTAGTCAGAGAACGTGGGGAATGCCTATACGGAGAAGTACCAAGAAACGTATGCACCCAGCGAAGAATTAGAAACAGTGACTTTTTCCTCTGATCCAGAGAAGTATTTTAAGATCGGTCAGGGTCTAACCTCGAATGACCGAGATGAACTAGTGAAATTTCTCACAAGCAACATTGACGTGTTTGCCTGGGACCCATACAAAGTGCCAGGAGTAGATCCCGACTTCATTCAACATCGACTAAATGTGGATCCTCACTCCAAACCAGTGCAGCAGAAGTCAAGACGATCGGCCTCAGTGCATGCGGAAGCAGTGCAGAAGGAAGTAGAAAGATTACTACAAGCAGGGGCAATACGGGAGTTACACTACCCCACATGGCTTTCTAACACCGTAGTTGTGAAGAAGAAGAACGGGAAGTGGAGAGTATGCGTGGACTTCACTAGCCTAAATCAGGCATGCCCAAAAGACCCGTTCCCTCTGCCGAAGATTGATCAACTGGTAGATGCAATAGCCGGGCATAACCGAATGAGTTTTTTAGATGCATTTCAAGGATACCATCAGATCACTTTATTTCTCGAAGATCGTGAAAAGACTGCCTTCATTACTCTACTAGGAATCTATTGCTACAAGGTGATGCCGTTCGGTCTGAAGAACGCCGGCGCCACTTATCAACGAATGGTCACCAAGATGTTCAAGGACCAGATAGGAAAGACAATGAAAATTTATATTGATGACATGGTCGTGAAAAGCAAGCTGTCGCTAGATCACTTGAAAGATTTGATAGAGACATTCCGGATACTGAGACTACATAAACTAAAATTGAACGCTTCAAAATGTGTGTTTGGGGTCGGCTCTGGAAAATTCTTAGGTTTCATGGTATCACACAGGGGCATTGAGGTAAACCCAGATCAGATCAAAGCCATTTAAGAGCTGAAAGCGCCACGAAGTCATAAAGAAGTTCAGCGATTGACGGGGATGACCGCGACCTTAAGTAGATTCATATCAAGATCGGCCGATAGATTCCAGTCTTTCTTCCAACTCCTGAAAAAAGGGACTACCTTCAAATGGGAAAATAATTGTGTATCGGCTTTCGAAGACCTGAAAAAGTATCTCTCTTCCCCTTTGCTTTTATCAAACCCCGAACCGGGCGAACCACTTTTTCTCTATCTGGCCGTATCGGAACGAGCTGTAAGTGCTATATTGATTCAAATTAAGGATACCATCCAGTGCCCGGTGTACTATACAAGCAAAACTATGACAGAGACGGAAACACATTACCCACCCCTAGAGAAGGTCAGCTTAGCGTTGATCATAGCGGCCAAGAAGTTACCTCAATACTTTCAAGCGCACACCATTTATGTAGTAACACAATATCCGGTGCAAGCCATGTTTCAAAAGGCTGACTTTACTGGCCGGATTTGGAAATGGGGCACTAAGATTGGTGCTTTGGGTGTGAAATACCTGCCAAGAACCGCCATAAAGGGGCAGATAGTAGCCGACTTTGTTGCAGAATTCACACCTACCACAGAACAAAAGGACCTAAATGAGATAACGTTCCAAGAAAACTCGCCCGAAGACTCAGTCTGGTGGAAAATATATGTTGATGGCGCTTCCAACGCCAAGGGATCAGGAACCAGAATAGTCATAATAACGCCAGATGAGACGGTAATCGAACAATCAATTTGTCTTGATTTTAAAACATCTAACAATGAGGCCGAATACGAAGCAGTACTGGCCGGACTAACTTTGGCAAAAACATTTGGGGCCAGACACTTGACCTTCTATTGTGATTCATTGCTGGTGGCAAGTCAAATCAACGGAGAATACATGGCTCGAGATGAGCGTATGGCGGCCTACCTATTGAAGGTTCAACAAACCATGACCGGTTTCAAAACGGTTAGAGTTGAATAGATCGGTCTAAATCTGAACAACCATGCAGATGCCTTAGCAATGTTGGCATCTGTCCTAAGTGCCGATTTCAAACGGTTCATACCAATTGAAACCCTTGCAACGCCCAGCATTGCCCTGCCTGTAAGCCATATATGCACTATTACGGTCGGTCCATGTTGGATGGATCCCTACATCCTCTACCTTAAAGAAGGTGTCCTACCATAATAGAAAAAAGAAGCCGAAATTATCAGAAGGAAAGCTGTGAGATTCTGGTTATCAAAAGACTCAAAGCTCTACAAACGATCTTTTTCCGGACCCTATCTTTTGTGTGTCCATCCTGACATCATTGAGGACTTATTGTACGAAATACACGAAGGCATCTGTGGAAGTCACACTGGGGGAAGATCTCTGGCACACCGAGACCTCACCCAGGGATATATGCAAAAGGATGCTGTGAATTACGTAAAAAAGTGCGACAAATGTCAAAGATTCTCGCACTCAGTCCATCAACCAGCCGGTGAGCTCCAGCCATTGGTAAGCTTGTGGCCATTCGCACAGTGGGGCATGGACTTGGTCAGCCCATTACCAAGAGCAACGGGAAATCGACGTTGGCTAATCGTTGCTACAAATTATTTCACAAAGTGGGTTGAAGCCGAGCCATTGGCAAACATCAGGGACAAAGATTCAATTAAGTTCGTCTGGAAGAATATTATAACTAGGTTCGGAATACCCAAGGCTATCATTTCAGACAACGGAACACAGTTCACTAGTAAACCTTTCACGAAATATTGCTCAAAGCTTGGCATAAGAAACGTTTACAGTTCGCCGGCATACCCAAAGAGCAATGGACAGGCCGAAGCCTCGAACAAAACCGTACTGGATGGAATTATGTTCGGCCAAGATCCTTCCAACGAGGTGACCTGGTCCTCAGAAAGGTTTTGGGCAACATTAATGACCCGAATAACGGCAAACTAGGACCTAACTGGGAAGGACCATACCGAGTCCGATCCGTCATAGGAGTAGGAGCTTATCATCTGGAGGACTTAAATTCCATACCTCTACCCCGGCAATGGAATGTCAGCAACCTTCGGAAATATTTCCATTAGTCTAATGCTTTTTCTCCTTAAAAAAAAAAAAAAAAAAAAAAAAGGAGTGGTATATATAGAAATGGTGCATAAATGTAAAGAAGAATACCTATCAATGATGAATAAGAAACAGACTAGGTGGACGTAGGCCCCATTGGCCGAACCACGGTAATTCTGGTGTCATTTTCCCATTTTTCATACCACCACCCTTTTAAAAGAAGAAAACTTGACTTAGGCTTCGATTAACCTAAATAGTTCCCTAGCACTGAGGTCCAGGATGACTGGCAAGTTAAAGAAGAAAAACTTGACTTAGGCTTCGGTCAACCTAGACGGTTCCCTAGCACTGAAGTCCAGGATGACTGGCAAGTTAAAGAAGAAAAACTTGACTTAGGTTTTGGTCAACCTAAACAGTTCCCTAGCATTGAGGTCCAGGATGACTGGCAAGTTAAAGAAAAAAAACTTGACTTAGGCTTCGGTCAACCTAAACAGTTCCCTAGCGCTGAGGTCCAGGATGACTGGCAAGTTAAAGAAGAAAAACTTGACTTAGGCTTCAGTCAACCTAAACGGTTCCCTAGCACTGAGGTCCAGGATGACTGGCAAGTTAAAAAAAAGAAGAAAAACTTGACTTAGGCTTTGGTTAGCCTAGACGGTTCCCTAGCACTGAGGTCCAGGATGACTGGCTAGTTCAAAAAAGAACAACTTGGCTTAGACTTCGGTCAGCCTAAGGGTTTCAACCTACGTGGTTCCTAAGCACTAAAATTGGCTAACTTTAAGAAACACACATTTTTACATACATGAGAACCCACATGACTTAACTCAAAAGCGCAATACAAGGTATCAAAATCATAAAGAAAGAGACTGGCGATCGGTCAAAAACCGAGAGAGTTGAATTATATATATAAGACAAGAAAATCAACATTACAAGTCAATATGCACGACTAAATATGATATCATCTCCCCCCTTCTTATGAAGGAAACAGGGAACGTAAAATATACTTAATTAGAAGCAAAAGTTTGTATACTCCAACCAAAGACTGTATCTTTTCCCCCCTTCTTGCGAAGGAAACAGGGAATACAAAACAAGTTAAACATCGGAAATATTAACTAATAACATCCAAAGTGCCTTCCCCATCTGAGTTGTCATCCCCCTCCTGAACATCGGCAATAGGGGTCCGCTCACCCCCAGCTTTAAAATCCATCTGGCCCTCATCGGCTCCTGCTTCTTCCAGCTGCTCAGGTGACTCCGGTCTAAATGGGCGACGTCTCGACCCTAGGTCGTATAGCTCAGAAGCATCGTCAACCCCTGCTCGGTCGAGGGCAACACGCCATCCTTGAACAAAGTATTTGTTGCATTCCTCCTCGAGTTGCGACTTCAAAGAATTGGCAGCCTCATTAAAACCCTGGTCGTAATATGACTAGGCATCATCTTTGGCTTTTTGTACCGCCGCCCGAGTTTCGTTAAGCTCAACATTAAGAGTACCGATATCCTTCCGAAGCTTGTCGGAGCGCCCTATCTCCCGGTTGCATTTTTCTAACCACTCCTCTATTTGGCCCTCTACCGTCTTCAAACCAGCCTCGGCACTCTTTTTGTCATTCTCAGGGGTTTGCATCGCGACTGTGGCCTTTTTCTCAGAGGCTTTCAACCGAACGTTCTCCTCAAGAACCGTACGAAGACGTTTTTCGGTCTCGAGCAACCGAGAGCCAGCCTCAAAAATCCCTTGAACGGCCTAAATACGTGCACAATATCAGACAAGAATAAAGAAAGCAAGGCAGTCAAATGTGATAAGCTAAAAAAAAAAAAAAAAAAGAAGAAGAAAAGAAAAGCTCACCAGGACAGAATCACGCTTTAGATTCTTGAGCATACACTCGGAGGAGTCTCCGTGCCAGATATTCATGTCTCTCGGGAGAAGGAGAGCCTTTCCAACCGCATTAGCCACTTGCCCTCCTCGGATGACATTACCTTTTATGATCGAATCATCTTCATTGACCGACCATCCATCTATAGATAAAGCGCAGCTCCACGGTACTTGTGGCTCACTGTTACGATGTTTTCATTTGTGAGGAATGAGGCCAACCGCCTTTTGAAGGGCACGGACCAACTTACTTTTGCCCTTTTTCGAAGAAGATTTAGGTTTGCGAGGATCGGTCAAGGGCAGCTCTTGTTGATCCTCGCCTTCACCATCCCCTTCCTCCCCCCTTTTTCTCTTCTTCCCTTCATCCTCCCCTTGCGAGAACCCAGGTGGAGGATGAAGGGAAGAAGGCTCAGAAGGCTGAAGGACCGATGTACCGAGAACGGCTCCAATGTCGATGGTTCGCCTTTGAACGGGCATCTCGTCGCCTAATTCGTTGGACGGATTGAAAAGAGAAAGGAAATGAATGATTGGAAGTCCGACCTCGGAAGGTTGAGTGGACAGAATGAAGTGAGGATCAGAGAGAGGAGCCACCAAACGGGGAATTTGAACTCCCATGTTTCTTGTCAAAGGGACCGCTTGAATTATATCCTCCTAATCTCTTCCAGGCCGAGCTACGGTTACCTCGATCTGTCTACGATCCTTAACAACAGGTCCTTTCTGAAAAGACTGGTATGTAGGTACGTAGTCAAGCAGAATAGAAGCCGAACGAGGACGCCCTGCGTTATCAACAAAGCACAGTCTTTTGAGGAGATACTCTACGGTTCTCCTCTCCACAAAAGATATGTCGTTCGCTGTAAATTCCTTATCTGAAAATGACGAGGAAAGAAACAATCATAAAACAAAAATAAAAACAAAAAGAAAAAGATAGAAAGAAGAGGAAGAAAGCTATAAGAAATGGTAGAAATCTGGTACCCCTAGGATTAAGGGGCAGTTGAGGGATGGGTTTTGCCAATTCCCTGTAATCACAAGGAAGTCTTCGTCTAGACCCTTGCTAGAGTCTGAAAGTCTGGTCACCAGCTTCCTTTCCCAATGACGGGTGTCGACACTGGCGGAAATGTCATCTCTAGTTTGAGTACTAAGAAACATGGTTTCTTTTCCTTGATTTCATTTTCCTTGATCCCGACCCCCATTTGGCGAGTGTGTGTGTGATCTCTCTCTCTTTGAGTTTCGAGATATGAGTTGTGTGTGTGTGCGGGAACACGTGTTTGTGTGTGCATGTGAGCACGATTTGGAGTCGCCACCAATCATGGGAAATTTAAGGTGTGATTGGGCACCTATGTCTAATAGATTTTATCTTATTTAGACATTTACAACTAAATGGTCTTGAACCAGAGATGGGTTCGGGGGTTTGCTTATGCGTGGGGAAGGTGTTAGGCACCCCACGACATCCGTTTAAGAAAACGGTTACCTCCCTTTTAGTGTTCCCTTTTATTTGCTAAGCCTAGGGTTTGTTGGTTTTAATTATGAACAAATGTCCCAAATTCCGTTGTGCGATATACCAAAAATGGCAAACGCAATATGACTTCATTTGGTTTTGATTAGACTCTTTATTTCACCTTCCCTCATCTATATATTTTTTAAGTTTCCGGGCATTTTGGTGGCAGGATGTACTTGAAATCCTAACACCTAGTGCCGGGACAAACAATTAATGTTTTTGGTGCCATATTCGGGATCTCTTTACTCTTGATTTTCAAGAGTAAAGCGGTCCGTCAAATGGCGGGGTTTTTAGATGATTAATTCACACTTTGGGGAATTTTAGACCATGATCCTATGGGAGTTAGAACGTGTAGAATCCCTCACACGAAAGCACGTACCAGCCACGCCCCCGTGTGAAGGACTCATACCATGGTGTCCCAAAGCCAGGGAGAGCCGTAGCCCTTGGGTTGCACCAACTTTGTTTCTAACGCCCACATTACCATGTTTACTCTTTTTAAAGTTTTCATAGCAAAGCGTATTTTAATCACATTTTATATCAAAGCGAATAAACAAGCAAGCAAGTAATCATGGCATGTTCGCAGCACATAAATTACTAAAAATAAATCTAACAAGTACGGGATGATCATGGCATGTTCGCAGCACATTAATCATAAAAAGGAATGAATCAAATGAGTAATTACGGCATGGTTACAGCACATAAATTACTAAAATGACAAGTATGGAATGATCATGGCATGTTTGCAGCACATAAATCATAAAAATGAATGAGAATGACGAATATGGGTTGACATAAATATGACGCTTAATCATAAAGTGTAATTTATGACAACGTGAGAATTTTTAGGGAAAGGGTCAAGACCTCGTGGGGTCGGGATTCGATGCTATTGAAAGACTTACTTGAATCTTGACACCACCATAGGATTTACATGATGAAAATCATTTTGAAAAGGGGTTTAAATGCCTTTTCGGGCTTACATAAAGGGTTGGTGCTATTGAAAGACTTATCCAAACCTTTGATGCCAAATAGGACTTATATGATGAAAATCATTTTGAAAAGGGGGTTTCAATGCCTTTTCGGGCTTACACAAAGGGTTGGTGCTATTGAAAGACTTATCCAAACCTTTGATGCCAAATAGGACTTATATGATGAAAATCATTTTTAAAATATGTTTGCAATTTGCGGGTCCAATGCCTCATGGGTTTACATGGGGTTTAGTGCTATTGAAAGACTTACCTAAAACCACCAATACCGTTCGGTATTTTCATGCCCAAATCAAAATAGAAAAATGGACAATAATTATAACAATCTTGTAAATAATGAAAATAACGGGGTTTGAGAAAGAGTGTTTTTGTGGGTCCAATGCCTTATGGAATTACATGGTGGTTAAAGCCTCTTTGAGGTCTCACATAATCCACCACGACCAATCGGGATTATCACGCCCATTTCACAAAGGGGAAAAAGGGAGAGAAAATAATCACAACGTAGTAAAGCGGTAAATGACGGTATTTAGTCAAATGGGGGTGTGTATTTCGGGTCAAATACCTCGTGGGCTAACATAGTTGTTAAGGCCTCGTAGAGGGCTTACATAATCCACCAAAGCCACTCGGGATTGCCGTACTCAACACATGGGAAAAGGGGATAATCACAATATAATATTCACAAGTACGTAATAAATGTAAATAAAGCGATAAATAAACTTAAGTGAAAGATTTTCCAAGGGTCCAATGCCTATGGGATTACGTGGTGGTTAATGCCTCTTTGAGGTCTTACATAGTCCACCACGACCAATCGGGATTATCATGCCCAAATTACAAAGAAAAAGGGGGAGAAAATAACGATATTCACAACGTAGTAAAATAATAAATGACGGAATTTGGACATGGGGGTTGTGTTTTTCGGGTCAAGTACCTCGTGGGCTAACATGGTTGTTAAGGCCTCGTAGAGGGCTTATATAATCCACCAAAGCCACTCGGGATTGCCGTACTAAAACACATGGGAAAGGGGGATAATCACAACACAATATATTCACAAGTACATAGTAAATGTAAATAAAGTGATAAATGGCATTATTTAAACATGGGGGAGCGTGTTTTTCGGGTCAAGTACCTCGTGGGCTAACATGGTTGTTACGGCCTCATAGAGGACTTATGTAATCCGCCAAAGCCACTCGGGATTGCCGTACTAAAACACATGGGAAAGGGGGAATCACAACACAATATATTCACAAGTACGTAGTAAATGTAAATAAAGCGATAAATGTACTTAGATCTACAAATAAAAGCAATAAATAACTCAAAGCATATAGATAAAGCAATAACTAGACAATAAATGAACTAGGAAAGCATAAATGAACTAAAATGAACTAAAAAGCATAAAATAGAACATGGATAAACTAATAAACATAAACTAAAGTGGATCCTTGTGAATCCCTTCCCATTTTAGGGATCATCACTAGTCACTTCCACTAAGAAAGAAGAAAAAAAAGAGAGAAAAGAGGAGAGAGAAAGAGCTTAGAGAGAGAGATTACCTAAAGAGGAGTTTCTCACTCTAAAAACTACCCAAAAACCCTTCCTAAAACCCCTAAACCCCTATTTTCTGCCTATTCTACACTCAAGAAGGCCTAATGCCTGAGCAAAATCGTCTGTTAAAGCTTGGGGGGGTGGGTTTCTTTTATAGGCGGAGTGGCACGCCTCGCGCGGCATCATGCCGTGTGGCGTGTGATGATGCTGCACGAGTCGTACCACTTGCCACGTGGCGATCTTATCCGCCACGCAGCCCCACCTCCGAATCCTCCTCGATTTTCGCCCGCGTACCCTATTTTGATCCGATTTTCGGGGGTAATTTTGGAGGTCTTTTGGAACTCAAAATGGGTCATGCAGCATATCGTCGGAAAGCTCTCGACGTCCACTTTCCAACGATATAAAGTTTGCATGAATCGGAGTTCAGACGGGAGAGTTATGGCTCCCGGAAGTCGGGGTGCTGGAGCTATTTTTGCACGTTTTTCCGGTGAAGATTCCGGCCAATTGGGGAAAGCTAACGGTGAACCGAGAGTTCCACGTCGTAGCTGGAGTCGCCATCTTTCCAACGCGTCCAGGCTCGCAGATCAACTCGTAGCGAGCCGGAAAGACTCTGTGCGCGAACGCGGCTGTCCGAGAGGAAAAACGTGTTTTACCCCCAGCGCGTTTTTTCTTAAATCTTGTCCCAGTTCGCGCGCATAGTTGACCTAGCTCCTGACGTCAGAATTCGACATTCTTGGTACCGTTGGAAATCTTGCGTTGCCCTTTTCTTCAAGGTCCCGGATTCGCGGAAATCCGAGCTTGGGCTAGTGAGATATGCTCCCGCGAACAGAGGCCACCAAAGTGTTTTTGGTCTGTCGGAGGACATTTTTCCGATCGAGATTCCGGCTAGACCGGGGGAAAGCTTGGCGATCCGAGAGTTGCACATCGTGCATGCACGTGTCTTCTTTCCAACGCACCCAGGCTCGCGGATCAACTCGTTGTGAGTCAGGAAGACTCTGCGCGCAAGCGTGACAACGTCGGGGGGGACAGTTATGAAATTTTCTACACAACCTCGTTTCATGTGTTAGTTTTCGCGCACATGGTAGACGGGGTTCCCGATGTCGGAATTAGGCAATCTTGGTGTTGCCGGAAAGCTTGCACTTCCTTGTTTCCAAAAGTATGGGCCTTGCACTGAGGCGAGCTTTGGTTCGCGAGATGCGGACCCGCGAACAGAGACCATTGGAATGTACCCCATGTCGAGGGGTCATTTTCTGATCGTGATTCCGGCCTGACCGGGGGAGCTCTTGACGATCCGAGAGTTGCACGCGGTAGCTGGAGTAACCCTCTTGCTTAAGGGTTTCAACTCGTGGACCAAGTTGCTGGGGGTTGGAGGGAATCTCCACGCAAACACTGCCTCCCAAATAGGCTGTTTTGTCAACAACACTTAGCAAAATTTGGCTTAAGTGTTGGACCGATTTTCACAGTTTTGCTCATAACTCCCTCGTTTCTTGTTCGTTTTCGACCTGTAAAGTACGGAATCGAAGATCTTGGTATTCTCTACACATTGGTCAGGGTCTGGTCAGTCCGATCTAGTTTTTGGTCTGGTCAATGTCTCGGTCAAACCTTGGTCAAACTTGGTCAACCTTAGTCAAACTTGGTCAAACTTCAAAGCTCTCCGAACTCTAGGAAATGTATCCAAGACCATGTTTTGAGGGTTTTTTGGGTATGGTGGACCCCAGTTGGATCAGGAATGACTTGGTCAAACCTCGGTCAAACTTGGTCAACCCCGGTCAAACTCGGTCAACTCTGGTCGAATTTGGTCAAAATTGGTCAAACCTCCTCAAACTCTGGGAAATGTGCTCCGGATAGCGTCCTGGGGTTATTTTGAAGTGGTGGGCCCCCGTCAGGTCGGTCCGGCTTGGTCCGGGCTGTCTCGTTTTACGTGCCGACACCCGAGAAAATTTCGAGGGTAAAAATAGGGTTATGACAACGGGCGACTAGTGTATATTGTTTTTTTCCGGTCAATTGTAATCTATACACGTATGTTATGTCATGCACGGTTAGATCTAGGCCGAGTTTATCTATTAAAACGGCAGTACCCATGACAATTCTAAACACGTTGGGAACACATTGAAGGGGACTTAATCTAAAGTGGGTCAAGAATTGGATTAAAAAAGGATGCAAAGGTATTCTAACCCCACCCTCAACTATTGCTACTATGGGCAGAACAAGATCTTGGTTCGTCAAAAGCACCAAGTCTTCTGAAGAAGCGTACCAAATTGATACATCCTCAGGAAAGTTGTAACGTCTTTTAAATTGTTCTAATTTGTGTTCGGTATCTACGAGTTTGGCAAGTCGGCCCATAACTTAAAAATCGGACGAGACCGAGAATGCAGATATAGGAATGGAAGTAAAACGTGAAAGTAAAAAGAACTTATTGATGAAGAAGATGGCACTAGAGAGTAGAAGACGAGGAAATTTGACTCGGAGCAAGGAGGACGTGTTTACCTTTCTCTCTCGAAACTTCAGGATAAAAAGTGAAAATGAAGTGGGGTCTCCCCTCTTTTTATACAAGCCTGTGAGGTCATGGGCAACCGGGATCCAATCGGTCATGGGCCGGTAAAAAGTCCCAGGTGTGGTAAATAAGTTTTTCCTCGGCCCCCAATGCCTTTTAATGATTTGACGGTTTCGGGAACGCCAAACAATGCAATAAATGGGGCAAGCCACCATGCGTGAACCAGCAATAAAAACAACAAGCCAAACGTCGCATCTCCATAAATGAGGGTCAAGCAGTAAATTGAACCAAAGCTTCCTCATCTCCCACAATACTGCGGGTTTTTTAATCAACCCTAGTAGACCGAACAACATACACGACATCGTTGTACCCTCATGTCTCGCTGTTTCGACCGAACGGCATACGCCCGACCACACGTTGAAACATATAAACAATTACAAACTATAGCTCGGTCAATAAATGACTTCCCTAAATTGGTCAAAAACAAGGAAATAGAGGAAACGAAAAGCACAAAAAATTAATTGTATTATTTTGCCCCTTCTTACGAAGGAAACGGGAAAAAGAAGATAGAACAAAACAATGTCCAAGACAGAGAAAAATTAATTCATACAGGCAAACTGTGCCTAGCCCTCTACGTTTACATCATCTTCTTTATCAGAAATGTCACCCTCCACACCTTGAGCCTCTCCGGTCTGGACCGGATCTTCGTGTTTTAAATCTTCAACCGCTTCAGGATCCTTCAAGCCCTCAGCAACTCCTTCTTCAAGGTTCTCGAGGGTGCCCAGCTAGAATGGTCGATACTGTCGGCCCAAAGGGTATAACTCAGAATTTTCTTCGACTACAGCGTGATCTAGTGCCGAAACCCACCCTTTGAGAAAATATATGTTACACTCCCGAGATAGTTGAGATTTTAAGGATACAGCCGCTTCATCAAACCCCTGGTCGTAATAGGTTTGAGCTGCATTTTTAGCATTTTTCACTCTTGACCGAGCCTCTGCCAACTCGGCCCTAAGCTTGCTAATTTCTGACTGAAGTTTGCTTGTATGAACATATTCCTGTTCGAGCTTTGCTGACGCCTCCACCACGCGATTTTCAGCTTGGCACAACGTCTCCTCGGCATTTTTGTGTTGACTCTCAACCTCTTGAAGTCTAGCCAAGGCCGTTTTTTCGAGCTTGCACAAGTGGTCATTATCAATTAGAGAGTCATTGAGAAGACATTCGGTCTCTAACAGCCGAGATCTAACCTCAAAAACTCCTTGGACAACCTGAAAGAGGTCGTCCAAAAAAATAATAATAATAAATATAAATAAATAAATAAATAATAAAAATAAAATAAAAAATAAAAAGAAAGAAAGAAAGAAAACAAAACAAAACGAAAACTCACCACGACCGAGTCACGCTTTAGGTTTTCAACCATCTGCGCCGAGTTATAGCCTTGCCAAGCCCTCACGTCCTTGGGAAGGAGAAGAGCCCTCCCAACGGCGTCAGCTATTTGTCCGCCCCGGATGTCATCGTCTTTCCAAAGCGAGTCCTCCTCATTCATAGGTCGGCCGTCTACGTAGAATTCACAGTTCCAAGACGCTGGCGACTCTTCCTGATGCTTACGTTTATGCGAAACGTCATCTGTGGCCCTTTGGGGAGTTCGGCTATTTTTGCCTTTTTCCTTTTTTGGCAGGGATTTAGTCGCGGAAGTTTCGATTGAGACCAGCATTCGTCACTCCCCCGCTTCTTTAGCTCCCTCCTCTCCTATCTTCCTCCTTTTCATGACTGACTCCCCCCTCAGAAAACCCAGGAGCAAGAGGGAGAGTAGAGGTTTCAGAGGCAGGTGAGGTGAATGATCCCAACATGGATCCTATGTTGATAGATCTTCTTTGTATAGGCATATCTTCATTTGTACTTAGAACAGGTCCTTGCACGGTCGGTCCTTTTTGAAACGATTTATAGGACGGCTCGTAACCTAGCAAAATGGGTGTCGAACGAGGACGCCGTCCAGAGTCAATGAAACACGGTCTCACCAAAAGATGCTCGACAGTAGTCCTCTCCACGAACTTCACGTTCTTTGCAGCGAAATCTTTATCTGAAATAAAAACAAAGTGCATTTTAAAATTAAAAAAAAAAAAAAAAAAAAAAAAAAAAAACACACACACACACACACATATATATATATATATATGTGTGTGTGTGAAGTTCGTGAGCCACATAAACTTGGTTCCCCCGGAGATAAAAGGCAATTGATAATGGGGTTTTGCCAATTCCCCGTGATCATTAAGTAATCTTCGTCCCGACCTTTGCTCGAATCAGGAAGCCCAGTCACTAATTTCCTTTCCCAATCTCAGGCAACTAAGGTATATTGACTTCTACGGTCGCCTGAAGCCTATATACGTAAGTTATGTCGTGAACCGTAAGATTCAGGTCGAGCTTTTCCATTAGAACGGCCGTTCCCATTATTATTCTAAAGACATTGGGAACGCATTGGAGAGGACTCAACCCAAAGTGAACTAAAAAGTTAATCAAAAAGGGGTGCATGGGAATCCTAACCCCTCCCTCAACTATTGCCACAATGGGTAGGACAAGATCCTGATATTGGGAAAACGCGGGATCGCCCAAAGGAATATACCAAAGATGCACGTTGTCGGGAAAGCTATAACGTCTCCTAAACTCTACCATTTTCTCCTCAGTATTTACGAGTTTCGCAAATCGACCCATGACTTAAAAACCCGATGGGCCGAAAGTACAACTAAAGTGACGGAAGGCAAATGAAAGAATAAAAAGAAAAACAAGAACGGAACTTACAGATAAAAAGGCGGCTCGGAGAGGAAAAATTTTTGAAGAGAAACTGACTCGGAAAGCAAAAGGGGCGCCTTCGCTTCTATCAAAAAATGGAGATAAAAATGAAGGATAAAGTGGGATCTCATACCCTCTTATATACTACCGATAGAACCACAGGCAACCGGGACCCAACCGATCATGGGCCGGTAAAAAACTAAAGTTAAAAGGTAACTATTCCTCGATGTACGATAATCTCTTAATGACGGGACTTTTGGGAACATCAAACGGCGCATTAATTGGAGCAGACAGCCGTTCTTGAATTAAATATAATTAAAGTAAACGTCAAACTATTCGAGGTATATAATAGACCGAAGGGATTTATTTTCAGCATCCTGTTTTAGGTTAAACAAAGAATCAATAACCGAATTTGATTTCATGAGACCGAATAACTTGTTCCCATCCGAATTCTGTAATCACTAACCAAACAATATTTTTCTGCTTAAAAGACCGAAGGTACTATTCTTTACCGGGTTACGTTTGATCAGTCAAATAGCGATTGCATTTCTCCACTATGTCGGTCAAATCTCCCTCTTCAATAAGAGTGAAGATTTGAGGGGCAATTGGAGGTGGCAAAATTAAGGTATAGAACAGGCCCATGAAAATGGTGGCCCAATTTCCTCATTAAACGAAGGAAGAGGCAGAATGAACTCGGCCCAGGCCCACCTCTCAAGTAGTAAGAATGTAGAAAAAGGCAGATTGAATTCGGCCCAAGTCTGTATCAGATAATAATGACAAATAGAGAGTTGTAGTTTCCATAAAAGTTGTACCTTTATTTTTGCTTTCTTACTTTGTAAAGAACTGTCCCATATTGAAATGATGGAACGAAGTACGAGGCATGATGTAATATAAAGTAAAAAACAATCATTAATGAAAATGATCTTTTTCTGGAAAGTCTGACAAAAGTACTTCTTACTACTTTAAGAAATTTATTGTAGCATCAAAACGACCTACTACATCTTCCAACTCTTTCATGTCTCAACTCCCTCAAGCACTTGGAAATAAAGTACTGCCCGAAGCTCATATCTATTCCCAATGAAGGACTACCTTCTTCCCTGGAGTTTCTATTAATAAAAGATTGCCCTGAACTAAAGGAACAGTGCGGCAAGAGGCACTACAAAAAATTGGGTTTATTTCGACCCATTTATTTCGAGGGTTCATTAAAAACCCTCGAAATAAGTCTGGAAAAAGCACGCGGAGCGAAATACATTACACCTATTTCAACTGTCATTAATAAACCTTCGAAATAAGCATAAAAAAAAGAAAAGAAAAAAAGAAACTGACTCAATTGTGTCCTGCTATTTCAACGGTCACTAATGAAATCCTCGAAATAAGTATTAAAAAATAGGAATTGGGGCTTTCTTACTTCGACGGTCACTAAAAGCTTCGAAATGGTTAAAAAAAAATGCATGGCAAAACATAACAGATAAAGCCATAAAATCCTAAATCGTATACAGCTTCTTCCTCCTCTTCTTCTTCTTCTCAGTCAAAACTCTCTCACTCTCTAACTGAGGGGAGGCATCAATATATTTATTGCCCTCCCCAATTTCACGCACACCCTTATCCCCCTCTCCCTCCAAAACTTTCGAAACCCACCCAACGCAACTCTTTTCCTTTTTTCCCCTAGGGTTAGGGTTTTGCTACTACTCTGCTCTCCTTCCAGCCCCCTCTTTCCCCCAAAAGAATGGCGAGGTACAGAAGCCGGAGCAGAAGCTACAGTCCTCACCGCCGGAGCAGAACCCCGCCACGAGACCGCAAGCGATACGAAGAAGAGCCTCGCGATCGCTACCGTGACAGCAGGTCGTACAGAGACCGTCGCTCACCTGCTCCTTCTGGCTTGCTCGTTCGCAATCTCCCCCTCGACGCTAGGTCTCTTCTACTTCTTCAATTTGTTTTTTTTTTTTTTTTAATTGCTCCGAATTTCAAATTTCATGGTTATATTTATCTCTCTAAAAAAAATTGAAATATTTATGCTGCTTTTGAACTATGGTGTTCAGGCCAGAAGATCTAAGGGCTCCGTTCGAGCGATTTGGTCAGGTGAAGGATGTGTATCTGCCGAAGAATTATTATTCTGGGTATGATTTCTCCGTTCGAGAGATTTTATTTTTCTTCTTGTTTCTTTCAATTGCTTAAATTTCTGTCTTAAATCGATTACTTATGTTGGATTTTGAGCTCAGCTATTCAGATATTGAGCTTTTGATGCGTATTCTATAAGCTATTTTTTGTAAATTCTGGTTTGACTTGAGCTTATATTATTCATTGATTTTTGCTATTTGAATTTTAGATGAAGAGTAATAAGTAAAGCTGTAATTTTTAGATTTTATGTGGAAAAATTAGGTCCTGAAATGTTTAGATTCTATTGCATTATTTGCTTATATCTAAAAAAAAAAAAAAGATTCTATTGCATTATTCAGATCTACTAGCTGAATGATTTAGGGTTTGATGATAGTTTAAAGTTGGGGTTCAGAATTAGAGCTTGATTGTCGAGCTGAAGAAATTGGAGTTGTTTCAATTACTTTGTAGTTTTTGGTGCAATGGTGTGTGTATCTGTAAATGGAGATTCTAGAATCAACAATGCCTTTGTTTGTCGTTGTTCAATATAAATGATTAGAATTCAATTAGCAGTTTAAAGTTGTTTGCTTACTTTCTAAGAATTTTGTATAAGTTTTTTTTTTAAATGTAAATAATAAATACATAGCATTAGAAATTTAAATTTTAATAAAAAATATTTGTGATTAATTCTATTAAATAATTGTGATCTTGTTACTTCTTCTAGGAATATATTGTAATGGCATGAAGTCCTGTGCACATGATATTTGAATTATGGTCTAGGGTTCCCAAAAGGAAATTTTTGCAGAATTCTATGTCACAGTAAATACTAAATAGCATAGCTGAATCAGCTGATAGAACAGCTTTTTTAATTTCCTTTTCCAATACTGAAAATCAAACTGACTAGTTCTGCTCTATCCATTAACTGTTTCATCAAACCATTTGCTGTATTATCCTCTAAAGTTATAAATGACAAAAATATGGTCATGTCACTGCAATTACATTATGCATATTGCTAAAACAGTCCACCCTCTATGTTATGTATTAGGAGGAAATAGATATGTCCTGCTTTTTAGGAGTGGATCAGTCCAAGTGATAATTGATAAACAACTCCTAGCTAATTCTTCATTTCTCTGCTTACCCTCAATTCTTCCTTTCTCGTTCACTTACATTCTAGTTCTGGTCACAGTTTTATATGATGCTTATTTTTCTAAAACAAAATGATCTTGCCAGAGGCTCCTGAGTATGCTGCAGAGAAAAGTACTGAGAGTTCTGAATTGGTTACTATTTGTGATTTGTGACTTGTGAGGACCAAAACTGGCTTGTATTTACTGTGTTATTATTCTACATTTTTTTTTGTTACACATTATGTCTTGTTGAGAGATATCATTGAATAAACAGGGAGGTCACATTATTTTTTTTGGGCAAGGACAGCATTTTAGGTGGCTGCTAACAGGTGAATTGATTCTCTATTTGGTAGTTCTTTTAGGCATTTAGAGAGTGAGAGATATCATTACTATTTGTTATTATATACAAATGAAGGAAACTTGCGGTGGTTTTTATTGGAAATTTTTTATTTAAACATACAAAAAGAAAAGGAGGAAGAAATTATTCAATGTGTATAATAAAATAAACACTCCTCTCACATTAGAGATGGATTCAACTCTTGCATGTGAGTCCTATTTTTATGTGAAAAAGAAAACGTAGAAATAGTATACCTAATAAAAAGGTAAGGCTTAGGATGCACCAAAAACTAAAATATTTGAAAGAGCTTAAGACTATGGTTATGCGTGCAATATGTGTTAACTTGATAGGACAACAAAATAAAGTTGAAGGATTTGTGGATGTGTGTTTGTGTGTTGTTGTAATCATATCTACATTGTTGTTGCCAATCAGCACAGTACATCTATGAAAAACCGAAGCTTTTTTTTATTTAAATTACAATCTCATCCTAAAAATTTAATAGGTATCAATTTTGTAATTATGCCCATTGATTGTCACAATGCATTCAACCATAACACAACAATATTGAAGGTTTTTGGCACCCTAATGGGGAAATGGGGAAGGATTGCATATATGTATATAGGCAAATCTAGACAAGGCACATCATTACATCACAGGGAAACAAAGAGTCAACTGCTGTGCCATAAGGATTTACTCAGATTCTTACATCTATAGGACTTGTATTTGATTTTCACCACAGATTCTTAACTTCAGATTCTTACTCAGATTCTTACAAAGAGTCAAGTGTTGTGCTACTAGTAAGAATTGCAGAAACATTCTTAACTTCAGATTCTTACAGATTCTAAATTTTTGATGATGTGATTCTTTTATTTGTGTTGCATGGACAGGCTTTGGTCACACTTGCAGAAGAAATAGCTAAATCTGCCATTCCAGAAGGTTCAAGAAAGATCAATGGGAAATACATTCAATCTCATCTTCTTTCCCGATTAGAAGGTATTATCATGTTCCAGTCCTTGCTCCAGATTGACAGACTTCTTCACTTTTAACCAAGAACTATCAATTTTCTTTGTGCTTCCTTATAAAATGGATGTGTGTGTGTGTGTGTGTGTGTATAAGACAAATGTGATTTGAAAGATTCTTATTTTCTGGTGGGTATGATGGACTTAACCACATGAATAGACATGAATAGTTGTCTTCTTTTTAACCCTCTCCATTATATGGAATCACAGAACATCATTTCTTATTTGAGTATCTGAGGAGGGAAGACAATGTGGACTTAGATTCTTTTTTTTTTTTTTTTGGATTCTTTCCATGTTCTAACAAAAGATTCGGTTGCCTTTGTGTCTGTGTATAAAGCTGTACATGTAAAGCTGGAGGAACAGATAAAAGATGTGGATGTTGCACAATCCAAGGAGGTTCACTTATTCTGGACTGGCATGGCAGAGGTAAGCATGCAGTTCATATACCTTAGATTTTTCTTTCCTAATGAAAATGGAGTCTCATTTGTATTGGCTTATCTCATCCTATTGATATTAATATGGACCACTTCAAATCAAGACAAAGGTTGAGCTATAATCTAGAACTCTTTTAAGATAAATGTGCTTAGCCCTCTGTTCTAATAAGTCAAAGAAAGATAGCTTGGTATGTCAACCTAAAGCAATGGAGTTCTCTCCATTTATTAGCTCAAATGGCACCTCTTGCTCCTATATGAATGCAGTTAAGGGTGTGGTAATGAATTTAAGACCTTGGTGTGTGTGTAATACCATTAAGAAAGAAATAAGACCATAAAATAATAGCTGAACCCGAATTTTGTTTAAGTTTCAAGGGAGAAAGCCTTTTACCATGAAATCTATACAAGGTTCGTGAAAAGTATAAAAAAAGGAATTAAAGAAAGATAAGAAGAAAACGAAAACCAAGCTTTATATTTGCCTCGCTCCACACATGTTGCTGGGTTCCCCCAACCTCCGTGCTTTCCTTACGCGGTTTGGTGCTGTTTAATTTGAAGAATTTTCACATCTTTCTATTTATGATCCAGTGCCTCCCAAATTTAAAGTACTCTGTTAAAAGTTGTATAGATTTATCCTGACTGAAACAAATAAATTACAATCAATTCATCAAAGAAAAATCCAAGATTGTCCTTTTCTTTTGTTGGGTGTAGAATAATAATTATGGGAAAGTAAAACACATTACATTCCCTAACTGTCTTTCTTATTTAGGATGAAGTAAAACTATCATTTTCTTTAATGTGAATCAGAGTGTGCAAGTAATGGGAACCTTTGATGGATGGAGTCAAGGAGAGCACTTATCACCAGAATACACTGGTTCTTTCACGAAATTCTCAACAACATTAATGCTTAGGCCTGGAAGGCACCATTCAACCGAGTCACTCAACATTAATGTTTCTGCAATTCTTATTCAGACTTTGTATGCCTTTGTTTCTGCAATTCTTATTTTCCTTACTTATATTTTGGTGTTTTTCATTGTCATAGATTAATTTCCTTAGATTTTTAGGATGCATTTCAAAGTATATGGAGAAAGTACTTGGACTTTTCATATTTTCATAGACTGAAAATTGAAGTTCTAAATAGTTCTTTTCAAACACTTACATCTAAACAAGTCATAATTTGTGAGGACTTATTTATGTTTCAAACTTTAGGATTTGATTCTTTATCTCGAATGTGGTTTGAGATCATTTGTTTGCATGGTGCCATTCTCTCTAGTTTTGTACCATGGTCGATGATATTCCATAGTTTTGGTACAAATGTGGTATATTGCTTGTATATTTGGTATAGGTCCCTGCTCAATGAATTTTTATAGAAAAAATAAAAAAACTTTATCGAGGGTTATGACCCTCGATAAAAACAAAATTACTTATTTCGAGGGTTGTGACCCTCGATACAAGTAATATTTATGAAGTATCCAACACTCTTTATCGAGGGTTATAACCCTTTTTATCGAGGGTTATGACCGTCGATAAAGATAAAATACTTTATTCGACCTTTGTTTAGGCCGTTGAAACATCTTTTTCGACGGTGTTTCTATCAACGCCTTTCGACGGTCATCTTGACAGTCGAAATAACCTTTTTCGAAGGTTTTTAATACTTATTTCGAGGGTTTTGACCCTCGTAAAAAGTCGTTTTTTTTGTAGTGAGGAAAGGCCAAGATTGGTGCAAGATAGCTCATGTGCCTAGTATATGGGTTGATAACCAAGAGATTTCTGCAACTTGAGGATGTTGGAAGACAGCATAATAGGAGCTGCCTCACTCACTGAAACTACGAAGGGACGGTGTGTACACAAAATGGCAGCTTACCGCAAGTGATGACCACTGAAGAGGTACATCTTAGTATGCTTTTTAATTGTAACAGTATAATGTGGTTCTCTTGTGTTCTTATTTCTTTCGTTGCTTATAGTTCTTTTTGCTATCTGCTTATGCAAATGAGCTCTTGGTCAAATGGCATCTCCTTCCCTTGAGTGTTTAAGGTGAAGGGTGAGGTCATGGGCTCAAGGTCCACGGGGCGTGTGTGTAGCTTATCAAGAAAAAATGAAGAAAAAGAAACTTTTGGCTTATTAATTATGGGCTTATGGCTATTTAATTAACCAGAAGTTGCTCGTTGCAATACATAGTTTTTGAGGCTAGATTATTTTCGTTATCAATGGAGGAAATGGTTGTCTAGTTCAACTTGATAAGATTTACAAGAAGTTCCTTTATCTATTGAATTTTCTTGCTTCACTAGGGTATTATTGGCAATATCAAAATAAACTAATTAACTTCTCTTTGTGTTGTGTAATCCAAAGATATGTTCCTTGAAATACAATTAAAATGATTTTAATGATCTTTTATTTTCGCTATACATTCCATTAAATCTACTTGTTATTCTTAGCCATAAACTAAGATAGGATGTACAAAATTCCATTTTAATATATTCAAGAGGTCCATGATTTCAAGTAAATTAACAAAGTTGCTTAATTTGAATATGGATTGCAAAAGGCTGTTTTCTTTATAAATTAATTAAAATGAGGGGGAAAAAAGAAAATATGACAAAGTTTTCCTCCAAACCAAGTTTAAGTCATCTAAACAAATCACATGACTTTTAAAAGTACGTATGGATACTCATATGAGTTGTCACATAGTGGGTTAAAAAAGAAAATCTATCCAAAAAATAAAGAACATATATGCTTTTTCATGAGCTTCAAAATAAATTAGCCAATAGCTGACTTTTGTAGCTAACTATTATCTCTCCTTTCCTAGGAAGAGGTTTTTGTGGAATGTTGGGGGATGGGGGTTAATCTTTTTCTCCCTCTCTCATTTGCTGATGCATTCCAATTTAGAAGCATTTATCTAGCTAATTTAGATTTAATGTTTCAAAAACCAATGGAGTGGCATGAAAATGTTGGCATACTAATGCGGGGAGCGTGAATAAAATTTTATTCTAATTTTAGTGTGGCATGAAAATGTTTGCAAATGTAAATTGTCAAGACAGGGTGATTAATTGGATTCTCTTCTGTTCTGTATTTTCGATGCAAGTGAAATTTGAAAAATCATCTACAATTTGTTTTCTGAACCATAATCAAGGAGATTAAGGTGCTCGAGCTTTGAGGGATTCATTATATATTTTTTATTGATGTTCTGTTAGTCTTGATGCTATTGCAATTGGACAAAATAAGTAAAATAGCCTACACCAGATTCAGCGAGATTGATTTAGCCTGGCTGTGGTCAATAACCCTTACCTTAATGAGCTTATTGTTGTTGACTGCCCAAAACTGGTTTGCCTGCCTTCACTTCACTTCCTTTCTTCCCTTAAAAATTTAGATATTAGCTAGTGTCCTAGACTTCAATCGCTGCCAGATGAAGGGCTACCTGATTCACTCAAAACTTTAATCATTTTAGACTCTGCCATCTTGAAAGAAAGATGCAGAAAAGGAGGTGTAGACTGGAGCAAGATAAGAGCCATTCCAAAGATAGAGATTGATTATGTGGAGATTCCATTGCAAGGGTGGGAAGACTGAGTTTAGGTTACAGGTAATGATACTAGACACTATCTATTAATCAATTGATATTAGTATACTTTTGAGAGAGAGGGAGAGATTTAAATTCAATACAACTACGACTAAGTCATCTTATGCATGGTTTGTGTGTTGCGTAATTTTTCGTATGAAATAATATCGAGAGCTTCACCAGGAGATGCCTTGAATGTTGGCCATCAATCGCTGCTAAAATCCTTTCTGTAAAAAATAAAGATTCTTTAGAGGTGGTGGCGATTTACGCCTGATCACCCTCCGAAGATTAAGTTAGTTCTGTGTTTCTCTTTTTTAAGTGAAAGTGTATATGCTCTCTGATAGTTCACGCACGTACCTCATTCTCTTTGTTTGCTGCTCTATTTATAGTCTGGTTCTTGCCCTACTTGAGCTACACCAGCTGGGAGGCTCTCACTTTGAGGGTGACATGACATGTGACAGTCCTTTTTA